>JAXMNL010000662.1:14024-25373 GCA_035128595.1 Eptatretus atami
AGAAAGATTTCTGGGCACTCAGTGTCTGCTGTTGTTGGTTGCATCTTTCATACCAGACATGGCCTCGTATTCAGCTACTTGACGACTCACTTCGGGTCCAGCGACCATCCACCTATGAAGTGCTGCCGGGTATTCTGTCAACCAAATTGCTCCTCCGTCACCTTTGATGACTGCATTATTTTGCTCGTGGGCTTGGTCGATTGCCAGGGGACATTCCATAGATCTAAGCTAAAACGTTTCCATTGTGGGAGTTCGAGACCATAGAGCGCATTTAGAATTACGGGCACCCTACTTTAGTGATCCAAGGGCCGATCAGTTCGTCTACTATATATGTTTCTAATTTAACTATTCGAAACTTGTTAACGACATGTCGATGCTGTTCTTGTATTTCTACCGTAGTAATCAGAAACGATTAAGCCGAAATTCTTTGTTCATTTTCTCGTTTACAAATAAAAATTGCTTTGTCAGAAAAAGAAGTACGACAAAGTACGACTTATCCAGTACGACTTGGAAAATTCTTACTCATACGATGTACTATGATCGTTGGTGATATGAGACACTCCTGATATAGTGCTCTGAGGAGGTTGCGTCAGGCCGTGTCAAACCCACTATGCGGGACCCAAGACCAATATTTCACAACAAATAAACTTCACAAATTTAGTTTTTAAATAACATTTATTATAATCAAAAAATATCATTTTATCCATTACGATAATATGAACCTATGTTCTGTTACAGCTATATTGTTCTCTGGGATCTGCGATCCATCCAACGTCTCATGTTCTAAGAAGTGCATGGAATTAATAAAACTAGCAGCTGCGCAGTGTAGATAATCTCTCCACAGCTCTGGAAAAGCCTTTTAAAATGCTACGAATCGGTTTATTTTGACGGATATTACTGACGACGACATCGAGACCCGTTAATTATCATCAGAAAGTACCGCTTGATATCTCATTGAATAGAAATAATATCTGTGTCTATTATAGCTATGTCTCATGATTGATAGCTTATACAGTTCCAATAAACAGCAGCACTTTTTATATTGGCGATATTTTATGATTAATATAAACATCTCTACAAAGTTTACGCAACCATTTATTCCATCAATTGCTCACATTGACCTTCAAGACTTTAATAAGTATTATATACCCAATAATGGAAATCCTGCAATGATACTTTACACATTAAAGATTAAAGTTTCTTGTAACACGTCTTGGTAATTTTTTCGAGCAAAAATGGTTGTTTTTTTCTGCTGCGCCTCGCAAATTGCTACTACGAACATCCGTGAGGTAAATGCAAGGAGAGCATTAAATGTACCAACGCGGAAGAATTTTGCCTGTTGCCTTGTTGATGGTGATGGCAAAACCTTTTACAGGAAATTGGATTCATTTGATCAGACAGTGTAGATCATCTCAGTAGTTAATGGATCGTTGGTATCATTTCTGTTTTCTCTCTCGACTCCATCCAGAGCTCCACTCGATGACATTACACGTATTCATGACTAACCACCAAACGTTGTACCATATCGAGTTCGGAGGATCCAGAGAGCGCATTAAATTATCGGGCACCCTTCTTTGAAGCAACGATGGGATGGAATTCCAGAAACTCTATTGACCAGAAATCCCTGGGATAATGAACCGATCGTCTGCGTTAGAGTACTGTTTGATTGCCGTTATTAGGGATGTAGATTGCCTGGAAATTTCGATTTTGATTATTTATCGCATTTCAGTTCGTTTAATGGAGCTAAATAGCTCTTATCAAAAATAGCGAGTAATTGGCATTAGCATGTAATTTGGAACACACTTGTATCACAGCTTCTGCACTTAACTTTCAAAATGGTTGAGAAACGATCGGATGTGATGGTAGGTTGTAACCTTCTCTGATCTAACCAAAGTCATTTCTGCGAACACGAACTGCTTGCTCATTCGCTCAAGCCTTATGTTTGGTTTTCAGTTGCATTGTATTTTACCCGATGCCAAACATGAACTTTTTGAGACTGTGCAGTCGACAATGGTTTGGTCTGGTTCCGTGTTCTCACGACAACGGGTATATTTGTCGAAAATCACCACTTAGCAATTGGTGGAAATCCTCGAATGGTCTTTCTTCACCTCTTATGTCTCGTAATGCCGATCATAGGCTTCGTAGCTTTCGGTGTGTCATGGTGCCTCGTCTATAATGTATCACCCTGAACATGTCACTAGCAAATACGCGAGCGAAGGAACGTTCCTCTTTGACAGCGCAAGTGATAGTCACGGATGGATTGTAGAGATTGAAGTGGGAGTTGAGATCGTTCATTCCTCCTGTATTAATTTGCCGCGATACCACTGAAGCCACAGGATATGGCTATTTCCTTGATATTTGAGGAGCGTGAGAATGAATTGATCAAAAGTTTTACAGGTTCTGCAGGGCATCTAAGAAATGATAGCCAGGTAGTTTGCTGGTAGAACGCTTGCGCATTGAATTCATCGTACAACCATCAGCTGCTCTGATTCAGTTTTTGAGAAGTTGAAATGAAAGAACTGTAATTGTTCGGCAACATCGAATTCAGGTATCCTGTACATACTCTATGCCGAAACCTGTATGAGCGGGAAGCTCCAAAATGTAAAGTCCATAAGTTGGAAAATATTCCTACCGTATCATACGAGGTACATGATCGTGACATGAATTGAGACAATCCTGATATGATGCTTCGGAAAGAGGTGGGTAGTACCGTCAAACCGTTTGATGCACAATGTCTTTGACTCAGCGCGTCCCTGAAAGATATCCAGAGTCCTGCAGGATCCGACCGTATAGCACCGCAAGTGATTAATGATTGCAGAGGAGTCGCATTCAGTTTGATGTCAGAGTTGAGTTCCTTCCAGTGCATGATGAGATGTCTCGTTGACTAATAGACCCGCCGCCCAGGCACCGTCTCTCGAATGAGATGTACTCATATGGTCAATCGACGGAGTGCGTAAGTCTTCGGCCGTGCAAACATGACAGTAGATCTCAGGAAATAGCATTCCGTCCAAATTTACGGATTGGATTTTATAAACCCTCCTATCATTGACCTTTATTTATTCCCAGATGTGCTGTGGTTGCCTGCTTCACCTGACCTGTCTTTATCTCGACCATGTGTAAATCTGTGGTACTCGTTGTTATAAGAGAGCGGTTCAGTAGAAGCGTCACTTACATAAAGGCATAACTCTGTCAATGTAGGTTGCTTTGGGCCGGGATGTTGTTGGTTCTTGCTTGCAACGGGGGCTCTGCTCGGCCTTGAGCATTTTCGGGAGTGAACAAATATCTCGCTTGTCCATTTCTAGTGATAACTGCCACTGCATGAAGCTGCGGCCAGTGTTTTGAATAGGAAGCAAAAGTCGATCAAGTGTCTATCCAACTCCCAACGTACCTAGCTCTCATTAAGTTCGATCGTTTTCATTCTCGTAATTGTATGCTGAGATAACTGGTCGAGCCTTTATTGACATAACTTCAAAAGTATTTAATACATCTAACAGAGTGAAAACTCTCAACTGGCATATGGCTAACATTTGCCTAAGAGCATTGTTATAAATACACAAAGCGTATGTCAATTCTTCGTCACTTCCTGATTATGATCATGAATCTAGTCACGTTGACGTGTTACACAGACTGTGAGTGCGCCTCCGATATTTGGGTATCCATTCCATTCCATATTCACTTCAACATCTGAAATCTTTTGGAATTTCTTAGTGTGCCACCTCCGTCCGACATCAGGGAATTTTGGCCGAGTTGTCCCATGGACGTGAACCATGTTTGTTTTTACCAAATTGAAAGTCGGTTTCTCCAGTGGCGGGAAGAATTTCTTCTGAGATGTTCTCGATTCGATTATCACGACGAATGTGACTACCTTTTGAGCCAATGATAATGCTGGACTGCGGAGCCACGCTTTTAAACTCTACGGTAATAGAGCACGCGTACTTCTCAAAGCACAATCTTTGAGCATTGACATGACGGATTTCTTTCTTCTGGTTTGAATACACGACAGTTTTAAAACTGGGTCGTCGTTCGCCTGATTGTCCTGCGTAATCAGTTTGAAATAATTCTCGTCATTATGGGTTTAGTGGTTGACTTGATAAAAAGTTTTGCGGCTGTATGAGCTCACATGCATGGCGTCTTGTTGTCTTTCGTGCATGTATCTAGGACCTACCGAATAAGAGCGGCGAGGATAACCCCTCGCCCAGTGCGCATCTGAATTCATTGTGATGCAAGTGCGTACTGGAGTAATGTCAGCTCTAATGCTTTCTGTTTTCTCGGCGAGAATCCAAGTCTTTCAGTTTAATTTTACATAGACATTCCACCAGATAACTGTGAAGACGACCTAGCTTTAGCAGATCATTTCCCTGCTTTCGGTTGAATGTGTATTAAATACTGGGTTGGAATCTTATAGCTTATATTTTTCAGTACAGACTGTACCGTCCATTCCGTACGAAAAAGTTTAATGGTACTTGGAGTGGGTCGTGACGATGATGAACTCCATATCCGCTGTAATGACCTTCATCGAGTGAATACAATGTCTTTCTAATTCGGTATCGTTGGGCTAGAATTGTCTTCTCATTGTGGTCTTGTATCGCCTTTGGTGTTCTTTTCAGCCGGTTTTTTTTCTTCATGAATGACGACTCGTAAAATCTATCCATTTCCTTCGCCTTCCTGTTTGATAATTTTGACAGGAATTGCTGGACGCTACTTTTGTTTACATTGTTCTAGAAGATGTATTGATTCGACAACTTCTTTCCTCAACCATGAATAGCTCTCTTTCTTTCTAACTGGTTCCTTATGTGTCTATGAAGTAATTTGAGAGAATTGCGTTTGTGATCCTAAACTTGGGTACATACTTCCTATGCGATGATATTTGTCATCCACACTGAAAAATGGATCCATCTGAATTGTCGTTCTGCGAGACAAGCTAGTCACCTGGAGGCACTGTTGTAGCCGGATATTATTATGAATGAAATGCGGGAGAGTCGTATCGGATTTCCTGTGATGTCTTTGATAAATTGTGCCAAGGGAAATGCGAGCTGTATTATTGCCTTGTTAACACAGCAGCCTGTGCTCCTACCGAATTTGCCGCTAACAGTCGGACAAATACGTCGATCCGCGCCAACATTTGTCTGGCTACGGAAAATGTCCTCCGAATATCATATCGCAAGGGCATAGTTGAAAGTGAGGTTCAGGCCGGAGCCCCAGCTTTCACCTGATATTTGTAGTTCGAGCTACGACGGCACTGCCGTCATGAGGGCTTTCGGCGGTACCAATCTCCATCGGTTTCCTTCTTTGAGTCGGCCATGTCACCTGCAGTAGAAAACAGTTAGTGAACAATAGAACAGAGTCATTTTGCTAAAATGAGTCCAATATGAATAACACAACGGCCAAGTAGAAAATGGTGATTAAGTTTCGCCCTTGTGCATATATTGAAGCATTGTGAATTCATTTTTCTGTGGTAATAGGGATGGAATGGTAATACCATGAACCTCCTGTATGTCAAGCAGTGAACACACAGATGTTTCATTGAGAATTCATGGAAATACTATTTATGAGATGTTCAATATCACTGTAGATTCAGGTGGCCTTGGACTTGGGAGGGTGCTTCAACAGAATTTTCATCAGAGGATACTTGAGAGTTCTTCATTATTCCTTGTTATTATTGGCATCTCCATCCACGATCCTCGACACTTCTTACTGTGAGACGGTTCATTAAAGTACTTATTACGAAGCGTTAGAATCAAGGCTCACTGATAGCACTGAAGGCCGAAGGCTACTTTCTGTCGTTCAAATTTCAAGATTTCAAGTGGCATTGTGTTCACAATTAAGATTGGAGGTTGCCAGATTTTTATGTGACACTGCTCACAACCTCGCACCCACCGGAAAGGACCCAACAACACTGTCCATACTCACCTCCACACTTAAAAACATGATCATGATCGTTTGGGTTTAACCGTAACTCGAGCGCGGGATACTTTTTGAGTTGGTTCGGGGGCAGCGGGTTACATCGGCTCGATTGAAAAATTTCAAACGCAACTATGTTATAAAAAAGCAAAGCACAATACTTCTCTGTACTTGGTCACGAAAAGTCATGTTTTTGTTGAAAATACGCATCATGTAAAGTTGCAAATTCGTCAGTATGAACTCAACTTGTTTTTCCAAATGGGTGTGATTCTATAGCCGAAACTCATCTTAGTGTCCTCTAAAAAATGGGAAACATTTTTATTCTTTTTTGGCATAATTCTCCCACTTTTGCAAATGGAGAACATGAACTGTTAACTACCAAACCATCAAAAGACATTTTGAGGTCTCATTAGGAAGACAAATAATATCATTACTATATATGTCAAAGCTGTTTCATTTCATGCATTACAAAATCTGATGGATGAACAAAAATGGGTACATGCCAATATATAATATAGATATATTCATCAGGATTTCTTGTTATTCCCCTTCCAATAATAATTTTTTCCAACAGGGAAACCAATAAAATTTATCTGAAATTGGTAAAAGAGCCTCGCTTTTCTTAACTTTAATTTTTTCATTATTTTAAACATTTAATTACATCCAAAGTTGTTGGTTGATTAAAACTCAGTATAAAGCATCTTTTATTGATAATACGAGTTTATTCTAATATAAGCCTGGGCGTTTCAATTGGAATACTATTTGATCAAGGAGGGAGGGGCCTTTATTAGAACGACAATCTACAAGACATACATTTTTTCATTATTATTTTTTGTTCTTATTATAAGATACAATATGTCAAGGTAGAGGTTATAAATATGCAGAATACGAACCACTACTGCTTGACCCGTTTAAAACATCACTGTCAACACAAGCTGCGTCCGGGACTGGCCAAGGCGGGCCAGGCTCCTCTACAGGCTAACACGCTGGTCTCATTGTTTTCAACGTGGTGATGGGGAGGGGGAGGGGCTATTATAGAGACACCTTACACATTGAAAAATTTCTCAAAGAGGGGGGGGTTTAGAAGGGGCTATCTATTAGATATACGCTACCCTCATTCTTATGTTGTAAACTATTTATTAAACAAACGAATACCTTTTCTTGAGGGCTGGACACAGAAATGATAATTTCTTGAAGCCTCTTGCTGTCATTTTGATTAGAATATATGACAATTAACACATATAATGACAGTACCTTCCCATCTCCATAGTTAATTATTTGCATTTCCTTACTTTATTATATTATATCTGTCTTTGTTTTTATGATAATAAATATGCAAAAACCATGATTATTTTACCCTATTTAATATTCTTTATTTGTTGTTTGCAAATAGTGCTTCCACAAACTCTTCTCGTCAAGTGGATAATATTCTTCCTTACGAGCCTGATTTAATTGTTCAGGTCTTCTATCGTTAACACTTTTAAATGACAATTGTACCGAATCAGCATATCATCATCCCATCTATTCTCATACAAAACGATAACCTTCTTTATAAAATTTATTTTTATTGTAACTGTGATTCTGTTATACCTGGAGATAATAATCAACACTTCAGAATCTTTGCATACCGTCCGTCTTACTTTAGATTACATATATTTGATAATGCACTATTCACCAATCATTCGCGTTCAGTCGGGCTGGATATTATTATTTATAGGGATTTTTCATGATTAATATTTTGTTATATACATACTTTTCTGTCGTTCAGCCTGTGCCTTTGTGTAATCATTGATAAATTCAATATCATTCTTGGATACACCAAAATATAGAACCATCGCTTTACCAAACATAATGTCATTTATATTAGATCAAAATAATTTCCATTAAAATTTTTATTTTGTTGAGTTTGAATACAACATATGACTTATTGACAAACACTTGCGAATTTAAATTATGGGACTTGAATGTTTGAAATACACCATTCTGTAAAATTTTTTACTTAACATGTGTGGAAGACACAAACTGTCAAAATAATACTTTAGTCTTGACTATTAAATATACAAAACCCAGAAAACCATTCCTCATTTCTTCTAAGTCATAATTAATATTCTTTTTAGTTTAGAACACATTTCTAAATTCATCTCTCATCAATATAACCACATTATGAATTTATAATAATCTACAATATTTGTTTCTACCAATTATTTGATTTCTTCCAAATCTCTTAACCACTCATTTCAATGGCTCATTTTTTATTAAGAAAGATTTTCATTACCCCTTTTAGTTATTTATTACACCTGCTTGTGGCATATGAAGAAAGCATATTCAATAACCAATCTCACTTTATCAGGGCAGAGCTTCAGTTTTCAGCAATCTACAATTAGACCCACTTCCACTATTTGTTCTCCACTCTTTTTATGTCTTTTCCAATCTTTTTGACCCCGGAGTAGAAGCTTTCCTTCTGTTCGGGCAGTTTTCACCGCTGCGAATACACCCGTCAATGCTCCAGCCGCACTTAAACAGCAATAGGATATTAGAAATGGGGAAATGCCTCCACTGCGTCCATGAATATTTCTTCAACATTGGTTTTCATTTTAATTTTAGGAGCAGTACGTTCAAGATTTAAACCTTTTCTCTTGTGGCAAAACATCATTTTATACATGCTCCTTCTATGAATGTATTAACATTATCATACAGGTTTTGATTTGAAACAATGATGTTTATGAAGATATTGATTAACAAATACCCAGGTGCACTTATAATCATTTCAATTTATCCAAAAAAAATTATGTTGGCTAATCTAACACATTATCTGATTAATCTATAATTCTGTTTTTCCAAAAGCAACATATATCAACTTCTTCCTCTCTCCTCTTTCAATGTATAGAAGTAATCCACTCGATAGACTGCTATGTTTCGCTTGACACTCAGTTTCAACGCATAGCTTGTTACACAACTTTAATGCTGTTACATATCTAAAATAATTCTTCTATTTCCATACTTTCACACACCTTTGGTAAGACTTGTATGCATTCAGCTCAAATCATTTTTTTCCCATCAATTTCCGAATCTATCTCGTTGGATAAAATGTTCATCTAGAGAGAACGTAGTTGTTCAAACCTTGCATTATCACTCAAATGCATTATTCTTATCCAGATAGCGATTATCACCATCTGTTCTTTTTTTATTTAATGAGCACAGTATATCGTGGCTTTCCCTTCCAGAACAACCCAAAATTCCCGTGTAGTGGTTTGGTTCATTTAACGTTTACATCTTTTTTAAGTATGATCACTGTGCTTCTTATTTAATCTTTTCTTCAATATCTCTTCAATTTTAATTAGAGTAATCACCTAATTATACCAACTATTTCTCAATAACAAATTTATTCTGATTCAGCAAAAGCATTAGCCACACTCAAAAAGCCAATTTTTTCATCTTCCTTTGCGTTGAAATCTATTTAAGACATACAGCAACTTTATCTGTCCAAAATCCAATTTACCTCTTAGAGGAACTACCACGTAAACTGACCTGCTTTTGTATCATTATTTAATTCATTTCCTTTGAGTATATCCAGTCTGTGTTTGTTTTACCGTGACATATCAGGAATAAAAACCTTCGACAGACCCCCTTTCCTTCTATCACCTAAATGAATTATGTTTAAAATTTCATCATTACAGATGTGCAGAGACATATTCAACCGCTTCAACTTTTGTTTTCCAATTATACAAAACGAACACTATCAAACATTTTCCAGAAAGAAATCATATTAGGTGTAGCGTTGTTGGGATTCGCAGCTTATGAATGTAATTTAACAACAAGAAACTTCGCGATAGATTCAAATAAGTGTTTCATTTTTATTTCAAACTTTGTTCTAATTGCATTCCTGTCTGTTCTTGCATTTACCTTAAGATAATTTCTTTTTAGTGGATTAGATGACAATGTATCATCCATATAGATTACTATCAATTGCTGCCTCCATACTTGTATTTATTTAGAAAAAAAAGAATTTAAACTTTTGAAAACCCTGACCCAAGTATTTGAATTATTTTCGTCCCTGGGAAGATAACTGGTTTGCCTTTCTTTAATGATCTTTTATTGCATGCAATTTATGAGATTCCTTTCGGCATTCTATTATACTCTTATAGCACCCGGATTACATGCCCACAGCAGAAGCGTATGAAACCAATTAGGTCTTATGTTAAGAATAGTGACCTATACCCATTAGAGTATCAATTATCCATTCTCTCTAAATTTTTGTCCGCACCCCTTTGTCTCTTAGTTATAGTATCCTCTTACTCAAGATACATACTTCACCCCTTGTAGTATGCGGGAAAGAACATCCCTTCCCCTGGTAATTATTTTATATGTCCCACACTCGTCTTGTCCTCACAATAAACCATGTATTTTTATTGGAAAATTCACGTTATGGGAATTTGATGGATATAATTCTCCTTAAAGATACGTCATGATTATTCTTGGTGTTATCATAAGAATTTGCTCTGTGTATGTTTTTCTGTACACAGGTTGATTAACCAATTTGGTTCCTATTGAATTTGTTAACCCAATTGGGGATTGAGTATGCGACTGAATGAAAATATTGTATTTGTTCTTATTCCCATCATTATAAGCACCATCAATCAAGTCACTAGTTGAATTACAATACCGAATTTTTCCTGAGGATATTTGAACAATGACAATTTATCACTGTAAAAGTCCCCAGTTAAGTTTCAATCTTTTTGAGAGAAACCCAATAACTCTCTAAAATGCAATTATCAATTTAAAATAAACTTGAGTTATTTTTAAGTTATCGTTGATTTTGAAGTTGTTTTTGAATGTCCATAACATATCTTTTGGTTATCACCCTGTTCTTCATAAGACAACAATTTCGAAGATTATTGAGACAATCCATATGCTCCGCGTGAAAAACTTATCGTTCTCTGTATCCACTTCCGTGATATATCTTAAACTTGTCATTTTTCTCGTTATATTAAATATGGTATTTTATAAGTTTCTATGGACAATAAAGACGCCTCATATCCTTTTTGTTGGTCAAGTTTATAGTGTGTAGATATATATAAAAATCGAATGCCCAACTTATGATACAAGCCATCAAAATTTTGCATTTCGTGTTCTGCAGCTTTCTGCCAATTGTGCCCGATTGGACATTTGAAATCCAAGATGGCGGCCTTATTTTTCAAGATCGCGCCAAGTAGCCTCGCGAAGTTGAACCTTTTTGCTTAGAAATATTTGTAGTTTCCGATGCATTGATCTAAGTGTGGCCTCCTATGTTTTCAGCCTGCTGGAGTGGATTTTCCTTGTTTATAATAGCCCCGATCACACACTTTTTCTGATTGGAGATATGATTCGCGTGGCAACAAACACCAGATTGGCCATGAGTTTCACAAATGGAACTTCGTTCTATCACAGTCTAAAGATAATTCTCTCCCT
>JAXMNL010000662.1:25730-36471 GCA_035128595.1 Eptatretus atami
TTGACACAACAAAAGAATATGAGGCGTCTTTATTGTCCATGGAAACTTATAATACCATATTTAATATAACCGAGAAAAATGACAAGTTAAGATATAATCCGGGAAGTGGATACAAAACGATAAGTTTCACCCGGAGCATATGAGATTTCTCAAATATCTTCCGACATTCCATAGATCTAAGCTAAAACGTTTCCATTGTGGGAGTTCGAGACCATAGAGCGCATTTAGAATTACGGGCACCCTACTTTAGTGATCCAAGGGCCGATCAGTTCGTCTACTATATATGTTTCTAATTTAACTATTCGAAACTTGTTAACGACATGTCGATGCTGTTCTTGTATTTCTACCGTAGTAATCAGAAACGATTAAGCCGAAATTCTTTGTTCATTTTCTCGTTTACAAATAAAAATTGCTTTGTCAGAAAAAGAAGTACGACAAAGTACGACTTATCCAGTACGACTTGGAAAATTCTTACTCATACGATGTACTATGATCGTTGGTGATATGAGACACTCCTGATATAGTGCTCTGAGGAGGTTGCGTCAGGCCGTGTCAAACCCACTATGCGGGACCCAAGACCAATATTTCACAACAAATAAACTTCACAAATTTAGTTTTTAAATAACATTTATTATAATCAAAAAATATCATTTTATCCATTACGATAATATGAACCTATGTTCTGTTACAGCTATATTGTTCTCTGGGATCTGCGATCCATCCAACGTCTCATGTTCTAAGAAGTGCATGGAATTAATAAAACTAGCAGCTGCGCAGTGTAGATAATCTCTCCACAGCTCTGGAAAAGCCTTTTAAAATGCTACGAATCGGTTTATTTTGACGGATATTACTGACGACGACATCGAGACCCGTTAATTATCATCAGAAAGTACCGCTTGATATCTCATTGAATAGAAATAATATCTGTGTCTATTATAGCTATGTCTCATGATTGATAGCTTATACAGTTCCAATAAACAGCAGCACTTTTTATATTGGCGATATTTTATGATTAATATAAACATCTCTACAAAGTTTACGCAACCATTTATTCCATCAATTGCTCACATTGACCTTCAAGACTTTAATAAGTATTATATACCCAATAATGGAAATCCTGCAATGATACTTTACACATTAAAGATTAAAGTTTCTTGTAACACGTCTTGGTAATTTTTTCGAGCAAAAATGGTTGTTTTTTTCTGCTGCGCCTCGCAAATTGCTACTACGAACATCCGTGAGGTAAATGCAAGGAGAGCATTAAATGTACCAACGCGGAAGAATTTTGCCTGTTGCCTTGTTGATGGTGATGGCAAAACCTTTTACAGGAAATTGGATTCATTTGATCAGACAGTGTAGATCATCTCAGTAGTTAATGGATCGTTGGTATCATTTCTGTTTTCTCTCTCGACTCCATCCAGAGCTCCACTCGATGACATTACACGTATTCATGACTAACCACCAAACGTTGTACCATATCGAGTTCGGAGGATCCAGAGAGCGCATTAAATTATCGGGCACCCTTCTTTGAAGCAACGATGGGATGGAATTCCAGAAACTCTATTGACCAGAAATCCCTGGGATAATGAACCGATCGTCTGCGTTAGAGTACTGTTTGATTGCCGTTATTAGGGATGTAGATTGCCTGGAAATTTCGATTTTGATTATTTATCGCATTTCAGTTCGTTTAATGGAGCTAAATAGCTCTTATCAAAAATAGCGAGTAATTGGCATTAGCATGTAATTTGGAACACACTTGTATCACAGCTTCTGCACTTAACTTTCAAAATGGTTGAGAAACGATCGGATGTGATGGTAGGTTGTAACCTTCTCTGATCTAACCAAAGTCATTTCTGCGAACACGAACTGCTTGCTCATTCGCTCAAGCCTTATGTTTGGTTTTCAGTTGCATTGTATTTTACCCGATGCCAAACATGAACTTTTTGAGACTGTGCAGTCGACAATGGTTTGGTCTGGTTCCGTGTTCTCACGACAACGGGTATATTTGTCGAAAATCACCACTTAGCAATTGGTGGAAATCCTCGAATGGTCTTTCTTCACCTCTTATGTCTCGTAATGCCGATCATAGGCTTCGTAGCTTTCGGTGTGTCATGGTGCCTCGTCTATAATGTATCACCCTGAACATGTCACTAGCAAATACGCGAGCGAAGGAACGTTCCTCTTTGACAGCGCAAGTGATAGTCACGGATGGATTGTAGAGATTGAAGTGGGAGTTGAGATCGTTCATTCCTCCTGTATTAATTTGCCGCGATACCACTGAAGCCACAGGATATGGCTATTTCCTTGATATTTGAGGAGCGTGAGAATGAATTGATCAAAAGTTTTACAGGTTCTGCAGGGCATCTAAGAAATGATAGCCAGGTAGTTTGCTGGTAGAACGCTTGCGCATTGAATTCATCGTACAACCATCAGCTGCTCTGATTCAGTTTTTGAGAAGTTGAAATGAAAGAACTGTAATTGTTCGGCAACATCGAATTCAGGTATCCTGTACATACTCTATGCCGAAACCTGTATGAGCGGGAAGCTCCAAAATGTAAAGTCCATAAGTTGGAAAATATTCCTACCGTATCATACGAGGTACATGATCGTGACATGAATTGAGACAATCCTGATATGATGCTTCGGAAAGAGGTGGGTAGTACCGTCAAACCGTTTGATGCACAATGTCTTTGACTCAGCGCGTCCCTGAAAGATATCCAGAGTCCTGCAGGATCCGACCGTATAGCACCGCAAGTGATTAATGATTGCAGAGGAGTCGCATTCAGTTTGATGTCAGAGTTGAGTTCCTTCCAGTGCATGATGAGATGTCTCGTTGACTAATAGACCCGCCGCCCAGGCACCGTCTCTCGAATGAGATGTACTCATATGGTCAATCGACGGAGTGCGTAAGTCTTCGGCCGTGCAAACATGACAGTAGATCTCAGGAAATAGCATTCCGTCCAAATTTACGGATTGGATTTTATAAACCCTCCTATCATTGACCTTTATTTATTCCCAGATGTGCTGTGGTTGCCTGCTTCACCTGACCTGTCTTTATCTCGACCATGTGTAAATCTGTGGTACTCGTTGTTATAAGAGAGCGGTTCAGTAGAAGCGTCACTTACATAAAGGCATAACTCTGTCAATGTAGGTTGCTTTGGGCCGGGATGTTGTTGGTTCTTGCTTGCAACGGGGGCTCTGCTCGGCCTTGAGCATTTTCGGGAGTGAACAAATATCTCGCTTGTCCATTTCTAGTGATAACTGCCACTGCATGAAGCTGCGGCCAGTGTTTTGAATAGGAAGCAAAAGTCGATCAAGTGTCTATCCAACTCCCAACGTACCTAGCTCTCATTAAGTTCGATCGTTTTCATTCTCGTAATTGTATGCTGAGATAACTGGTCGAGCCTTTATTGACATAACTTCAAAAGTATTTAATACATCTAACAGAGTGAAAACTCTCAACTGGCATATGGCTAACATTTGCCTAAGAGCATTGTTATAAATACACAAAGCGTATGTCAATTCTTCGTCACTTCCTGATTATGATCATGAATCTAGTCACGTTGACGTGTTACACAGACTGTGAGTGCGCCTCCGATATTTGGGTATCCATTCCATTCCATATTCACTTCAACATCTGAAATCTTTTGGAATTTCTTAGTGTGCCACCTCCGTCCGACATCAGGGAATTTTGGCCGAGTTGTCCCATGGACGTGAACCATGTTTGTTTTTACCAAATTGAAAGTCGGTTTCTCCAGTGGCGGGAAGAATTTCTTCTGAGATGTTCTCGATTCGATTATCACGACGAATGTGACTACCTTTTGAGCCAATGATAATGCTGGACTGCGGAGCCACGCTTTTAAACTCTACGGTAATAGAGCACGCGTACTTCTCAAAGCACAATCTTTGAGCATTGACATGACGGATTTCTTTCTTCTGGTTTGAATACACGACAGTTTTAAAACTGGGTCGTCGTTCGCCTGATTGTCCTGCGTAATCAGTTTGAAATAATTCTCGTCATTATGGGTTTAGTGGTTGACTTGATAAAAAGTTTTGCGGCTGTATGAGCTCACATGCATGGCGTCTTGTTGTCTTTCGTGCATGTATCTAGGACCTACCGAATAAGAGCGGCGAGGATAACCCCTCGCCCAGTGCGCATCTGAATTCATTGTGATGCAAGTGCGTACTGGAGTAATGTCAGCTCTAATGCTTTCTGTTTTCTCGGCGAGAATCCAAGTCTTTCAGTTTAATTTTACATAGACATTCCACCAGATAACTGTGAAGACGACCTAGCTTTAGCAGATCATTTCCCTGCTTTCGGTTGAATGTGTATTAAATACTGGGTTGGAATCTTATAGCTTATATTTTTCAGTACAGACTGTACCGTCCATTCCGTACGAAAAAGTTTAATGGTACTTGGAGTGGGTCGTGACGATGATGAACTCCATATCCGCTGTAATGACCTTCATCGAGTGAATACAATGTCTTTCTAATTCGGTATCGTTGGGCTAGAATTGTCTTCTCATTGTGGTCTTGTATCGCCTTTGGTGTTCTTTTCAGCCGGTTTTTTTTCTTCATGAATGACGACTCGTAAAATCTATCCATTTCCTTCGCCTTCCTGTTTGATAATTTTGACAGGAATTGCTGGACGCTACTTTTGTTTACATTGTTCTAGAAGATGTATTGATTCGACAACTTCTTTCCTCAACCATGAATAGCTCTCTTTCTTTCTAACTGGTTCCTTATGTGTCTATGAAGTAATTTGAGAGAATTGCGTTTGTGATCCTAAACTTGGGTACATACTTCCTATGCGATGATATTTGTCATCCACACTGAAAAATGGATCCATCTGAATTGTCGTTCTGCGAGACAAGCTAGTCACCTGGAGGCACTGTTGTAGCCGGATATTATTATGAATGAAATGCGGGAGAGTCGTATCGGATTTCCTGTGATGTCTTTGATAAATTGTGCCAAGGGAAATGCGAGCTGTATTATTGCCTTGTTAACACAGCAGCCTGTGCTCCTACCGAATTTGCCGCTAACAGTCGGACAAATACGTCGATCCGCGCCAACATTTGTCTGGCTACGGAAAATGTCCTCCGAATATCATATCGCAAGGGCATAGTTGAAAGTGAGGTTCAGGCCGGAGCCCCAGCTTTCACCTGATATTTGTAGTTCGAGCTACGACGGCACTGCCGTCATGAGGGCTTTCGGCGGTACCAATCTCCATCGGTTTCCTTCTTTGAGTCGGCCATGTCACCTGCAGTAGAAAACAGTTAGTGAACAATAGAACAGAGTCATTTTGCTAAAATGAGTCCAATATGAATAACACAACGGCCAAGTAGAAAATGGTGATTAAGTTTCGCCCTTGTGCATATATTGAAGCATTGTGAATTCATTTTTCTGTGGTAATAGGGATGGAATGGTAATACCATGAACCTCCTGTATGTCAAGCAGTGAACACACAGATGTTTCATTGAGAATTCATGGAAATACTATTTATGAGATGTTCAATATCACTGTAGATTCAGGTGGCCTTGGACTTGGGAGGGTGCTTCAACAGAATTTTCATCAGAGGATACTTGAGAGTTCTTCATTATTCCTTGTTATTATTGGCATCTCCATCCACGATCCTCGACACTTCTTACTGTGAGACGGTTCATTAAAGTACTTATTACGAAGCGTTAGAATCAAGGCTCACTGATAGCACTGAAGGCCGAAGGCTACTTTCTGTCGTTCAAATTTCAAGATTTCAAGTGGCATTGTGTTCACAATTAAGATTGGAGGTTGCCAGATTTTTATGTGACACTGCTCACAACCTCGCACCCACCGGAAAGGACCCAACAACACTGTCCATACTCACCTCCACACTTAAAAACATGATCATGATCGTTTGGGTTTAACCGTAACTCGAGCGCGGGATACTTTTTGAGTTGGTTCGGGGGCAGCGGGTTACATCGGCTCGATTGAAAAATTTCAAACGCAACTATGTTATAAAAAAGCAAAGCACAATACTTCTCTGTACTTGGTCACGAAAAGTCATGTTTTTGTTGAAAATACGCATCATGTAAAGTTGCAAATTCGTCAGTATGAACTCAACTTGTTTTTCCAAATGGGTGTGATTCTATAGCCGAAACTCATCTTAGTGTCCTCTAAAAAATGGGAAACATTTTTATTCTTTTTTGGCATAATTCTCCCACTTTTGCAAATGGAGAACATGAACTGTTAACTACCAAACCATCAAAAGACATTTTGAGGTCTCATTAGGAAGACAAATAATATCATTACTATATATGTCAAAGCTGTTTCATTTCATGCATTACAAAATCTGATGGATGAACAAAAATGGGTACATGCCAATATATAATATAGATATATTCATCAGGATTTCTTGTTATTCCCCTTCCAATAATAATTTTTTCCAACAGGGAAACCAATAAAATTTATCTGAAATTGGTAAAAGAGCCTCGCTTTTCTTAACTTTAATTTTTTCATTATTTTAAACATTTAATTACATCCAAAGTTGTTGGTTGATTAAAACTCAGTATAAAGCATCTTTTATTGATAATACGAGTTTATTCTAATATAAGCCTGGGCGTTTCAATTGGAATACTATTTGATCAAGGAGGGAGGGGCCTTTATTAGAACGACAATCTACAAGACATACATTTTTTCATTATTATTTTTTGTTCTTATTATAAGATACAATATGTCAAGGTAGAGGTTATAAATATGCAGAATACGAACCACTACTGCTTGACCCGTTTAAAACATCACTGTCAACACAAGCTGCGTCCGGGACTGGCCAAGGCGGGCCAGGCTCCTCTACAGGCTAACACGCTGGTCTCATTGTTTTCAACGTGGTGATGGGGAGGGGGAGGGGCTATTATAGAGACACCTTACACATTGAAAAATTTCTCAAAGAGGGGGGGGTTTAGAAGGGGCTATCTATTAGATATACGCTACCCTCATTCTTATGTTGTAAACTATTTATTAAACAAACGAATACCTTTTCTTGAGGGCTGGACACAGAAATGATAATTTCTTGAAGCCTCTTGCTGTCATTTTGATTAGAATATATGACAATTAACACATATAATGACAGTACCTTCCCATCTCCATAGTTAATTATTTGCATTTCCTTACTTTATTATATTATATCTGTCTTTGTTTTTATGATAATAAATATGCAAAAACCATGATTATTTTACCCTATTTAATATTCTTTATTTGTTGTTTGCAAATAGTGCTTCCACAAACTCTTCTCGTCAAGTGGATAATATTCTTCCTTACGAGCCTGATTTAATTGTTCAGGTCTTCTATCGTTAACACTTTTAAATGACAATTGTACCGAATCAGCATATCATCATCCCATCTATTCTCATACAAAACGATAACCTTCTTTATAAAATTTATTTTTATTGTAACTGTGATTCTGTTATACCTGGAGATAATAATCAACACTTCAGAATCTTTGCATACCGTCCGTCTTACTTTAGATTACATATATTTGATAATGCACTATTCACCAATCATTCGCGTTCAGTCGGGCTGGATATTATTATTTATAGGGATTTTTCATGATTAATATTTTGTTATATACATACTTTTCTGTCGTTCAGCCTGTGCCTTTGTGTAATCATTGATAAATTCAATATCATTCTTGGATACACCAAAATATAGAACCATCGCTTTACCAAACATAATGTCATTTATATTAGATCAAAATAATTTCCATTAAAATTTTTATTTTGTTGAGTTTGAATACAACATATGACTTATTGACAAACACTTGCGAATTTAAATTATGGGACTTGAATGTTTGAAATACACCATTCTGTAAAATTTTTTACTTAACATGTGTGGAAGACACAAACTGTCAAAATAATACTTTAGTCTTGACTATTAAATATACAAAACCCAGAAAACCATTCCTCATTTCTTCTAAGTCATAATTAATATTCTTTTTAGTTTAGAACACATTTCTAAATTCATCTCTCATCAATATAACCACATTATGAATTTATAATAATCTACAATATTTGTTTCTACCAATTATTTGATTTCTTCCAAATCTCTTAACCACTCATTTCAATGGCTCATTTTTTATTAAGAAAGATTTTCATTACCCCTTTTAGTTATTTATTACACCTGCTTGTGGCATATGAAGAAAGCATATTCAATAACCAATCTCACTTTATCAGGGCAGAGCTTCAGTTTTCAGCAATCTACAATTAGACCCACTTCCACTATTTGTTCTCCACTCTTTTTATGTCTTTTCCAATCTTTTTGACCCCGGAGTAGAAGCTTTCCTTCTGTTCGGGCAGTTTTCACCGCTGCGAATACACCCGTCAATGCTCCAGCCGCACTTAAACAGCAATAGGATATTAGAAATGGGGAAATGCCTCCACTGCGTCCATGAATATTTCTTCAACATTGGTTTTCATTTTAATTTTAGGAGCAGTACGTTCAAGATTTAAACCTTTTCTCTTGTGGCAAAACATCATTTTATACATGCTCCTTCTATGAATGTATTAACATTATCATACAGGTTTTGATTTGAAACAATGATGTTTATGAAGATATTGATTAACAAATACCCAGGTGCACTTATAATCATTTCAATTTATCCAAAAAAAATTATGTTGGCTAATCTAACACATTATCTGATTAATCTATAATTCTGTTTTTCCAAAAGCAACATATATCAACTTCTTCCTCTCTCCTCTTTCAATGTATAGAAGTAATCCACTCGATAGACTGCTATGTTTCGCTTGACACTCAGTTTCAACGCATAGCTTGTTACACAACTTTAATGCTGTTACATATCTAAAATAATTCTTCTATTTCCATACTTTCACACACCTTTGGTAAGACTTGTATGCATTCAGCTCAAATCATTTTTTTCCCATCAATTTCCGAATCTATCTCGTTGGATAAAATGTTCATCTAGAGAGAACGTAGTTGTTCAAACCTTGCATTATCACTCAAATGCATTATTCTTATCCAGATAGCGATTATCACCATCTGTTCTTTTTTTATTTAATGAGCACAGTATATCGTGGCTTTCCCTTCCAGAACAACCCAAAATTCCCGTGTAGTGGTTTGGTTCATTTAACGTTTACATCTTTTTTAAGTATGATCACTGTGCTTCTTATTTAATCTTTTCTTCAATATCTCTTCAATTTTAATTAGAGTAATCACCTAATTATACCAACTATTTCTCAATAACAAATTTATTCTGATTCAGCAAAAGCATTAGCCACACTCAAAAAGCCAATTTTTTCATCTTCCTTTGCGTTGAAATCTATTTAAGACATACAGCAACTTTATCTGTCCAAAATCCAATTTACCTCTTAGAGGAACTACCACGTAAACTGACCTGCTTTTGTATCATTATTTAATTCATTTCCTTTGAGTATATCCAGTCTGTGTTTGTTTTACCGTGACATATCAGGAATAAAAACCTTCGACAGACCCCCTTTCCTTCTATCACCTAAATGAATTATGTTTAAAATTTCATCATTACAGATGTGCAGAGACATATTCAACCGCTTCAACTTTTGTTTTCCAATTATACAAAACGAACACTATCAAACATTTTCCAGAAAGAAATCATATTAGGTGTAGCGTTGTTGGGATTCGCAGCTTATGAATGTAATTTAACAACAAGAAACTTCGCGATAGATTCAAATAAGTGTTTCATTTTTATTTCAAACTTTGTTCTAATTGCATTCCTGTCTGTTCTTGCATTTACCTTAAGATAATTTCTTTTTAGTGGATTAGATGACAATGTATCATCCATATAGATTACTATCAATTGCTGCCTCCATACTTGTATTTATTTAGAAAAAAAAGAATTTAAACTTTTGAAAACCCTGACCCAAGTATTTGAATTATTTTCGTCCCTGGGAAGATAACTGGTTTGCCTTTCTTTAATGATCTTTTATTGCATGCAATTTATGAGATTCCTTTCGGCATTCTATTATACTCTTATAGCACCCGGATTACATGCCCACAGCAGAAGCGTATGAAACCAATTAGGTCTTATGTTAAGAATAGTGACCTATACCCATTAGAGTATCAATTATCCATTCTCTCTAAATTTTTGTCCGCACCCCTTTGTCTCTTAGTTATAGTATCCTCTTACTCAAGATACATACTTCACCCCTTGTAGTATGCGGGAAAGAACATCCCTTCCCCTGGTAATTATTTTATATGTCCCACACTCGTCTTGTCCTCACAATAAACCATGTATTTTTATTGGAAAATTCACGTTATGGGAATTTGATGGATATAATTCTCCTTAAAGATACGTCATGATTATTCTTGGTGTTATCATAAGAATTTGCTCTGTGTATGTTTTTCTGTACACAGGTTGATTAACCAATTTGGTTCCTATTGAATTTGTTAACCCAATTGGGGATTGAGTATGCGACTGAATGAAAATATTGTATTTGTTCTTATTCCCATCATTATAAGCACCATCAATCAAGTCACTAGTTGAATTACAATACCGAATTTTTCCTGAGGATATTTGAACAATGACAATTTATCACTGTAAAAGTCCCCAGTTAAGTTTCAATCTTTTTGAGAGAAACCCAATAACTCTCTAAAATGCAATTATCAATTTAAAATAAACTTGAGTTATTTTTAAGTTATCGTTGATTTTGAAGTTGTTTTTGAATGTCCATAACATATCTTTTGGTTATCACCCTGTTCTTCATAAGACAACAATTTC
>JAXMNL010000663.1:1439-36079 GCA_035128595.1 Eptatretus atami
CAAAACACGGCTTGAGGATAAGACACACTAACACCCAGGTGGAAGGAATCACGACCAAATACAGGTGAGATGTGCGAACACAAACAGCGTTGGGAATAACGATTCACTCAACAAAGGTGGAATAACGAAACTTAAAAGTGGCGAATAACGAAACTAAACAGGTGAATGACGAACACCAACAGAGTGGAGAAAACCAACAAAACCTGACAGGCTGGCGAATAATGAACACAAAAGTGAGATTGTACGAACAGAACAGGTGGGAATAACGATTACTAAACAGCGTGGGAAAACGAACAACAAACTAGGGGGCAATAACGAACACTAAACAGGTGGGAATGACGAACACCAACAGGTGAGATACAACACTAAACAGGTGGGGAATAATAACACGATTACAGGGTAGAATGACAGAACCTAAAACAGGTGGAAATAACGAAGAAAACAGTGGATTGAGGAACACTCAAACAGGTGGGAATAACGAACACTAAACAGGTGGGAATAACGAACATAAACAGGTGGGGACAACGAACACTTAACAGGGGGAGACGAACACAACACAGCGTGGAATAACAGACCTAAACAGGTGGGAAATAACGAACACTAAAAAAGGTGGGAATAAGAACAGGAAAACAGTGGGGAATGACAAACATAAAAGGTGGATAACGAACTAACAGGTGGAATGAAGAACACTGAACAGGTGGGAATTAACGACACGGAACAGTGAAGAATGAGAACCGAAACAGGCTGGATATACGAACCATAAGACAGGTGGGAATGAACCGAACACGTAATAAGAATAAAACAGTGCAAATATGTGGGAATATCAACAGGTGAGATGATAACGAACACAACAGGTGGGATAAGAACACAACAGGTTGAGGAATTGTAACGAACACTAAACAGGTGGGATAAAAATAAGGGGGGAAAACAGTACGGTGGAAAGAACTAAAGGTGGGAATAACAGAACACTAACAGGTGGGAATAACGAACCTAAACAGGTGGGAAATCGAACACGTAAACAGGTGGGTGAAAACGAACACTAAAGCAGTGGAATAAGACACAAAGGTGAGATTGTACGAAACTAAAACAGTGTGAATGACGAACACAACAAGGTGGATGTACATACATAAGCAGCGTGGGAATAAGACAGTAACAACAGGAACGAACAAACAGTGGAATGACGAACACTAAAAGGTGGATATACGAACGAAACAGGTGGAATGTGACGAACATAAACAGGTGGGTTAGCGAACACTAAAAGGTGGGAAACGAAACACCAGACAGTGGGATGACGACACTAAAAGGTGGGATTAACGACAACTGAACAGGGGGAATAATGAAACACGAAACACGTGAGAATGCGAACACTAAACAATGAAAATGAACGACACCAGAACAGGTGAGAATGAGAACACAAAACAGGTGGGATTAACGACACTAAACAGGTAGGAATAACGAAACACCAGAAGGTGGGGATGACGAACATTAAACAGGTTGGATACGAACCTGAAACAGGTGGGGATAACGAACACGAACGGGTGAGATGACGACACCTAAAGTGGGAATAACGAACGAAGTGGAAGACGAACACTAAAGAAGGTGAATGACGAACATTAACAGTGGAATAACGTCAGTGTGAGAACACCACACACTTGGGATACAGAGGAGTTGTGTTTGGTAAGCAGGAAGACAGTGAGTATGGTGCCAAGAGGGGAGATGTGGTAGAATTGAGGGGCAAGATGGTGGAGTAAGAGAGCGATCAGGTGAGGGTAGGAGGAGGTTGATTAAGGAGTGGGGGTGAATTGGACTGAAGTTGTAAAAAAAGGATGATTGATGGAACACGACTACTTATAAAATGGGATTTTTTAACTTTTAAAGGACAGAGAGATGTGATTAAGCTACGTGAAGATAGCGCTAAGAATTAAGAGAATGGAGAAAAGAAACGTTGAACAGTGGGCGTTTCAGACAGGGGTGGAGGAAAGCGTTTGCCAAAGTAATGTTTTTGTATTTCGACAAAAGTTGCATCATTTTGGTTTCGTCACCACAAAACTCTGACACGGCTGCAGAATCTCAGAATGGTTTTTAGCTTTCCCTCAAATTGGACCATTGGTGGGTTTTTACGTAATGGCTTCCTTCTTGCACCACCCGACAGCCTCGAATTGTGTAGTGCTTGGGATATTGTTGTCACAAGCACACAGTGGGACGTCTTTGCCTAAGGCCTGGCTAAGCTGTTTCAAGTCCATTTGGTGGCCTTTTAATCAGTCTCTTCTTCATGGGTATCCAGTTTGAGGGACGGCCTATACTAGGGGCAGGAGGTCTTGGTGGTAACCATAACTTCCACTTCTCAAGGATTGTCATTGACTTTGCTCAAGGCGATATTCAAGGGCCGTTGAATATTTTTATTCCATCCCCCTGATCTCTGCCTTCACAACTTTAATTCCAAGATGTCATTTGAAAGCTCCTTGGGTGCCATATGGTTGAGTCTTTGCTGTGAAAATGCACTACCAGATGAGGAACCGAGTAGGAGACAGGCTTGATTTTATTCTGGAATATAATCAGATATCACTCAATTTAACACAGGTGGATGCCAATTAACTCGGTTGTTTGATTTTGAAGGTGATTGTTACACCTGAACTAATTAACAATTGCTATTTCAGGGGAGGTGGACACTTATCCCAACAAGAAATTGTGCGTTTTTTATATTTTTTATTAATTTTCTGAAATTTGTCTGGAATTTGTTTTTCACTCGAAGTTGGGATTCGATGTATAAATAAAGGGGGAAAAGTCTGATTTATGTAATTTGAATTCCATTGTTATAAGGCAACAAAAGGTGGAAATTTTCAAAAGGAGGTGTTTAACACTTTCCAGAGGATGTTAGATCAGGTACAAGGGCTCAAAGGATGTAAAGCGATCGAAAGTGTCTAAGTGGGTTACCAATGGACTTAAAAGGTCAAATGAGTCTAAAGGGATGTTAAAAAGTTCAGATAGGAGTATAAGGGTGTAAGGCCCGAAAAGTCTGATGTACTGAAAGTATATGTTCCATTGTCGAAATCGAATTAGACGTAGTCAAAGGCTTCAATATAGGTAATCAATAGACGTAGTCAAGGTCAATAATAGTAATCAATAGACGTACGCATGATCGGGAAACTCACGTTCAAGCAGTAGTAATGAAGACTACTCTCAGGATTGACAAGGACTTCACCTCGACGAGGGTTCACCCTCCACTGTTTCCAGTTTTATGACAGGTACCAATCGATATCAATTGATCGGTTGAAAATAGGTAAAAGTTATAGTGATTTGACCTTTTGAGCTATTTGACCTCAAAAAATAGGCTTCCAACTCGTCATATGAAGATCGGATTTGAAATGACTGGTAGGCAATTGACATACAGAACAACAACACAAACAGATGGACAGACGCAAACAACCAATACTGTGTGCATATTCGATTTCACATTTAATCAACACTACTGTGACGCACAAACAGAGAAACGTCACGATTAACAACTTACTGTGTGATGGATGAAACTGTGACGTCACAAACAGAAGCGTATCTAAGTAATATTTACCGTGTTGTACCTCTCGCATCCCACACTTCAACGCTTACCTGAAGTCACTCGGCGTCTCCGTCCAGGAGCTATTGGTACGCCTCGAACTTGGGCACTTCCCTTCGCATCCTTTGGTCAGTGTTATGGAGCGGAACACTCACCCATGTTGAGTGTCGGCGAGCACGTCACCGCTCAGAAGGTTATTCACCCAACGCTTCCCAGGTCACACACCACACGCATTTTGTGCTCACTGCTCAATTATCTACGAGTGGTTGTGTGACGTCAGAGTGGCATCCTGTCGAGGTCTTTCTTGAACGCAGGTGCACTCGCAGCCAGTAAGATTGGAGGAACTTGTCCATGACGTTTCACACGGCGATCGTCCAACGACAACAACATCCACGTTTTGAATTTTTTTTTTCCGCTGCAGCAGTGAGACGGTTTTTATTGGAGTGGGACAAACTCAAGGGGAATGAGGAACAGAATTTTGGGGATGAATGAGGAAGGAAGGAAAGTGAACTATCAAGTAAGAAGGTTGAGTTAAGAGAGGTTAATGGGGGGTAATAAGATCATGAGTAATGTTGGGGGTGGTGCGCTGGACGGAAGATTGAAAAGAGAGGCCTCTGGAAAGACGGTTTCCAGGCGTTTTTCTACTCACGTCTGAAACGAGTTACATCCATATGGGAACATTCATGGCCGAACAGATGTCTGGTGCGCGTGCACAACCTGCAACGAGGTGGGACCGCTACATGAGAGTGGACCTGGCGTGATGCACGCTGACGCATTGACAGCAGGTGAGTACCTTAGCAGTAATTTGTTTAATATGAATTAATAAATTAATATTGGGCACAATCTCCCTCCAATTCAGTCTTCATGTGCTGTCCATTGGCATCGTCGGGGTGCAAAAGGCACCCCAGGCAATTGTCGTCGCTTGCGAAGGATTTGTTGTTTGTTACCCTCGCGAGGAGAGGTGTTTTTGTGTTGCTGTGATGGTTTTGGGTTGCTGTGTTTTTTGGGGTTGCTGTGATGTTTTTTGTTGCTGTTGTGTTTTTGTGTTGCTGTGGTGTTTTTGGGTTGCTGTGATGTTTTGGGGTTGCTGTGATATGTTTTGGGGTTGTGTGTGTTTTGGGTTGCTGTTGATGCTTTGGGGTTGCATGTTGATGTATTTGGGGTTGTTGTGATTGTTTTGGGTTTGCTGTATGTTTGGGGTTGCTGTGATGTTGTGGGGTTGCTGTTGATTGCTTTGGGGTTGCTGTGATGTTTTGGGGGTTTGCTAGTGATTGTTTGGTTGCTGTTTGATGTATTTGGGTGCTGTGATGTTTTGGTGGCTGGGCTCTCTGACACTTGGGTACGTTTGACGTGTGTTGCATGGCAATGAAAATCAGGAGATTTACCAAGGAATTTCTCAGATCAGGTTTCACAGACAAGGGAATTGATGTTTTAAAATACCATTCCATCCAGGCTGTGCTTTGATTGTCCACCGGTTTCCAATGACTTTCCAAAAATGTCGTCAGACAAATGTACATTCAATGTGGTACCATTACTTACGTTGCCATGGAAACCATTATTTCGACTGGACGTGACGCGTAGTAATTTTGATATTGCCGACCAATTTATTTTTTGTGTATCGAACTTATGCAATAGAGAGTCAATTCCGTTCATTGATATTCCATGTCCTTATCTTGGTCCATTGTGTGGTCTGCAGTACAATTGGCGAGTGCGCATGAAGGCCGTGAACGTGACACCTGGTGGCGATTATGATGAACCATCGATTTATGGGCCCACAACATTCCGATTTCAACAACGCCAGCTTTGAGAACACTGGAATTTCACCTGTAATTTCTGAACATACGAGAATAAAGAGTCCATAGGTTGGGAGACGTCATGACCTTTAGTTTCTTTGATTAGAGAGATTTTGCGAGCTGAATCCACTGAAAATAGAGAAATCGTCATTTTTTTTTTGCTGAGATTTTTAAGGTTTAATCTCAGCGGTGCAGCAAGCAAAGCGTAGAACGGCACTCGCGGAGAACATCCTTCACCAGACACTGGAACGTTTCCGTTTGTTTTTGCCCACTTGATGGCCGGAATGATCCGGACCCTGAACCAAAATGAATCGACTTGTTCTTGTCACCGTAAACAAACTTAATCCACCACGTTTCGTCGGAAACCCGTCCACAACTGTTTGAGACATACGTGATGAATTGTTTTTGGCTCCATCTTTCAACGGTGAAGAATCTGTCATTAGGATGCTGTTGTTTAATTAATTTCGTTTTATTACAATTTCAACTCTCTCATTGATTTGAGTTCAAACTTTACTTTTACCTCGTCATTAAGAAAAAGGTCCATCTATCGCTTCCCTTAGGTCTTATATGGCAAGTTTTGCGTCAGGTTTCGTCTTCTGTTCATCTCATCATAATTATTTAACATCGTTTGCTTCAAATATCAGACACAGACTAACAAGTACAATTGGAGAATTCAACTTTTTAAAATCGTTTTCGAAAGCTTCCACGTCATCACCATCACCGTGAGGGAACGGAAAGAAAGGCATCAAATGCCGCGCACGTCCTACACCATCCTTGTATTAACCTACCTGTAGTTATGACAGTTCGATAATTTTACTAACCTCGATTTCTATAAGATGCGTAAGTAAGCGAAAGTTCGAGTACATTCAGTAAGATATGTAAAGCTCGAAATGTCCGCGAGTTCGAACACCAAAACAACCGATATGACCGACTTTGCTGTTTTTTGTGATCAGGTGCTTTTCCTCAATTCTCCCCATGTGTTGTCTCAGGTGATGTAATCGAGAGGAAAAGGCTTGCAGAACTGCTACTGCTGTTGGTTGAAGTGGATTACTTTGCACTGTTAGAGACTCATCTTCGCACGTCACGTCTTCGGGGTCAACAGCCTGTGGCTGCATTCAGGGTTGTACAAGTAAAAGTGACACACGTTGTGTCACTGCTCATCCATCAACACACTAACGACAGATAACAACAGTCGAAAAAACACGACATGTGGGGAAATCAAATACACGAGAAGGGGCAGGATATCGTATTTTAAAACGAGAGGAAGAGCTCGCTTTGATACCGGACTACTCTAATAACATAGAGGAAAATTCGCTTTTGTTCCTTAACCGACATTACCATTGAAATAACACTAGAGGAGAATTCGGTTGTATACCGACATACCCTCAATACAGCTCAGAGGAAACTCGCTTTTTACCGACATAACCTCTAATTAACACTAGAGGAAACTCGCTTCTGTATACCGAGATACTCTAATAAGCACTAAAGAGGAAACTCGGCTTTGTATACCGAAAATACCTCTAATAAACTAGAGGAAAAGCTTCGCTTTGATATACCGATACCTCTAATAACACTAGAGGAAACTCGCTTTGTTATCCGACATACCTCTAATAACACGTAGAGGAAACTCGCTTGTGTGTATACGACATACCTCTAGATAACACATAGGGAAAACTCGCTTTGTATAACCGACCATACCTCTAATAACCTAGAGCAAACTCGCTGTTGGTTACCGCTACACTTCTAATACACCTGAGGAAAACTCGTTTGGTAACCGAATACCTCTATAACACTAGGGAAATCGCTTTGGCTATACCGAGCCATACCTCTAATAACACTAGAGGAAACTGGCTTGTATGCCGAATCTCTAATAACACTAGAGAAACTCGCTTTGTATTACCGACATACCTCTAAATAACACTAGAGAAACTCGCTTTGTATACGACATTACTCTAATAACCTAGAGGAAAACTGGCTTTGACTATACGAGGAATACTGCTAATAAGACTGGAGAAAGCTCGCTTTGTATACCGATGCATACCTCTAATAAGACTGGAGGAGAAACTGGCTTTTGCAATTACCTAAGATACTCTTTAATAGACAGAGGGAAACTGGCTTTGCATGCCGAACATATCTCTAAGAAGACCAGAGGCAAATGGTTTTGCCATACCTAGATAACCTAATAGCATTAAGAGTAATTGCCTTTGTATGACCAGATAATCTCTATCGAGAGAACGACTTGATATCTCTAAAAGTTTCCAGAAGAAGATGTCAACTGGCTTGTTTCCCGATGTCTCTCAAGTGGAAGGAATGGTTTTTGACATGTCCAAGATATTATCCAATTTAAGAGTAAGGGACTGGGGAAATTGACTGCGTATTCCCGAGATTCATTCTATGATCGAGGAACTGGGCTCTGTATGTCCAGATAATTCTCCAAAGGACTCGTATGAGAATTAGAATTGTTTTCACCAGATGTCGCTCCTAAGAAGGAGGAAACTCCGATACATCGTTCTCAACACATCTATCACCCCACAACGTACGTCCATACCTTGCGTGCTTCGCCCACTCTGGCCATAATTGCAACGGCTCAAGCCGCTGTTCAGCTGTTAGGAAGGATTCTTCGAAGTGACAACATGAGAAACATTTGATGCTGCACATCCATCCCCCTCTGTGGGATATCCTGCTTGAGGCAGCAATTGTTGGAAACAATTTATTCTGGTTTCAAGAAGTGGGAAACACAGGTAACAATTGAAAAAAACTCTGAAGTCAAACACACCCAATCCAGTAATTGTATTTTAACAGTTGCAGGTGAGTATTAGATCCACCATGTTATGAGTTCGGTTGCACCGAGGTTACAGTATTTACAACTCCAAGCAACATGGACTTCAGGACTGGTTTCCCATATATCCTGCCCTTGATTAATAAAAGATTAAACTCACGCTTGGATTCTTCGCAGAAACGCTGTTGGCTCCATGTATGGCACAGGTTCATTCCGTCTCATCTTCAGGTTACCAAAACAATCCCCTGACCAGAAAGCACGACTGAATCGCTTCGTGGTGAGGCAATGTACTCTGAACATTTGCTTCATCTTAGAGTGAAAGCAAACCAAGCGGATGTAATCTCAGATCATTTTTCACAAAAACCTCAACAAGACTCAGATTCTGCAACCGGGATCCAGACGGCTCAGCGCGGTGTCCTAAAAACCTGGATCTTGCTGCTCGTTGTCACCCTCTCTCTGTTCTTTCCCAGTCACCCTCTCATTTTGCTCAAAGGTTCATTGCCATATGCTTGGACATCAGCAAACATTCTGCCCTTGCTAAAAAGGTTGCAAAACAGATCCCTGCAACTACCAGACCAATTCAGCCTTCTCCCCAATTATCAGGCAAGGTTTATGGACCCCATCATCACTTCAGACATCTAAAATCCTCCTCTTCTCCAATGTCTTGATTTCATCATCAATTTGGTTTCAGAACAGGTCACTCTCCTGGATACTTGCTGCTTCTGCTTCCCAACAATGGATTGAGTGGCCTCAATGCCGAATGAATCAGAGCAATACCCTTGATATAATCACTTGTTTTTGACGACAGCTGGCACCCTGCCTGCTCACCAACTCTCTTCTTATGGTATCCCAAAGGACATTCCCTCATCCGATGGCTCGCAGACTTCCCTTCTCCTGTCGCAGTCAACGTTGTGGCCCTAAGATGGAGTTCTTTCATCCCTTTCTGTCCAGCTGGAGTTTTCCTCCAAATCCAGTGTTATGGGCCCTGTTCCTTTTTGGTGTTTCGATCAATGATCTCTCCGACTCACTGGCAAAATCTCGTATATCTCTTTGCCTGATGAGCTGCCACCGTTTGCCAGTACCATCTGTAGGCCCTGAAGACCGGCAAGCAGCAGCTTCTCATCTCTCTGAGATCTGGAAAAATCACAACTGGTCCAACACGTGGAATGTTGTCTTTACAAATCCGGAGCAACACTACACTTCACTATGTCTTCCGAAAAAGACCGTTTAGAAAAATTCCCAATTTACATTTTCTCAACAACCTCTTGAAGAAGTCCTTCATTCAGCTTCTGGGTCTCACCGGATCTTGCCTGATTCTTTGCCTGGAAAGCACATTTCAACCTCGCCTAACAAAGCGGTCACACTGGGAATCTTCGTCGTTCCAAAGTCTTACCTTGGCACACTTGAGCTCCTGACACATGGCAAAGCTTTCGTCCGCAGCCTGATGGAGTACTGCTCTCCTTCTGGGCTGGTGCTCCCCCCTCACCTTTTTGCTCATGCTGTCTGAAGACCAGGCGCATTCGGATCATTACGGTATCTCCCACGGTGAGCGCTGAGTTCTTTGGTCTCACTCTCTCACCACAGGCAGGTCGGTCTGCTCTTCACAGTCTTCCTCTCTAGCTTATTGCCCTCCTGCGCTGTCTGGAAGACATGCCCCCCCCAACCCCATATTCCCACAGGAGGCTCAATGTCCCCAGCAAAAACACCATTCTTGTAAAACTACCAAAATCAAATACTGACACACTTCCCTCTATTCCATTTCCTCTTTTTCCACACCTTCAGAAAAAACATCAACTCTTTCATCCCACCTTTCCCTCCAGGTCTTCAAACACTGTATCACCCCATCTTCTTACTTCCCCCAGTCCAAAACATGAGGATATGTCCCCCCCCCGTCATTGCGGAGAGGGACATATCCCATCGGTATCTTTTCTACCCCGCGTAAACTCCCCAACCCACCTTCAAATTCCCTGACTTTCCTTCCTGAAAAGTCCCTGTAGATGTCCATGTTTATTTACCTGTGTACCCACCCATCCCTCACCTTCTAGACCTTCTCATGTCTTCTGTTCCACAGATCTTTTAAACTTCTCTCCCCGCCCCCCCCCCCCCCCCCCCCCCTCTTCACTGCTCTCCTTGTGTGTTTTGTTGTTAGCTCTATACGAGCACTCAGCAGTGGATACAAAAAAAGTAAAAAAGGTTGTGCGTCCACTCCTCACGAGAGGCAGAAAACGACATCTGTACAAAATCTCAACACTTGAACTTTTCAAACTTGCTCCCTCATCTGACGGACCGGTGCCTTGTTTTAAGTCCGTCTCTGAAATATGCCGTCCCTCGATCCTTCTCTCACTTTCAATATGGATTTCCAAGGCTCTGCTCGGCAGAGAAGTCCGAACGCGCAACTTCTGCGTTTGCTACTCCACATCATGTTATCCAACAACCCTCACTCTCTGTACCCGCTTCACCCCATTTGGCACCACACTTGATGTCTTTTAGTAACCTGAGAAGGTGGAAAGCTTTGCAACCCTCGGCTCTTGATTTGGCAACCGAACCAGACAGCATCAGCGTCACAGTGTTCCCAAATAACTGCTCTTGCACATTCTTCTCTGTGTGCCGTTTTCACCTAAACATATTCATCTGCTGGAATCAGGCAAAATCACTGATTAATAGACTAGAGGGATAATGGTCCTGAGTCTCCCTGGCTGGTTGCCAAGAAGGCTTGCAATGAAGGATGGTCAGGGTTAAATAAAGAGCTGCAGATTTAGAATCAAAGATTTCTTCGTTTTGATAAAGTGCAGTAACTCCCAAGGTGTAGATTCATATTTTTTCGCAGATATTGCCATTTGATATTATGACGGTCACTGGTGGAATATTGTGTTTCGGATCAGTGTCTTTTAATCAAATGTTCCCACGGGTAGTTCAATCATAAATTTTTAAGTTCACCTTGATCAGTTAAGTCTGGTTTTCAGAAAGGATGAATTTTTTAAGGGCTCATTATCCAATGTGGCTGTCAGACAACTGAAAAAAAACAATGACGGTCTTTTATCAAAAGATTTCCTACGTGAGGTCAAAATCACAACAATGTTAAGTCGCATTCAATCAGTTAAGAACGGTTTCAGAGAAAAAAGATTTTTAAATCTTTCCTTCCTGATCAAATATGGTGCCATGCCCGTGGATGATAGAACGTGTTTACATCGATATTATCCTTTGGGGGGGGGGGCGGTGATCACGAAATTAACGTTCGCATTGTGTCGTTCAGCAGTTTTTTAGAGAAGCGTTGTCAAAGGTTTTTCCGTAATCCAAAAATGGCGGCCAAAGGAAGATTCGAAAATTCAAGTATTATAGGGAATTTAACCTTAAACGTGACCGATTTATCCGGTGGAGGAGGGACGGATGCTGTGAAACGACTTGAGTTCCACCAACACCAAAAGGATCAATTTCAGGCAAAGTTTTGGTCAGAATCCTGAGCAGCAATTACAGAGAAGAAGTTGCAAGTTGTTGACGGACAGACAGGACTGACTGCACGTTCGAAGCTCACTTGGAACTATGTCAGGTGACTGGGACAAGTGTGCCCTTAACTATAAAAAAAAATCGATCCCCTTAATATAGACTGAACAGTTGCTTCCATCTCACGCAAGGGTCATGCAAAATCCACATAGAGTCGTCAGTTGAAATCCTTCCTTTTTCTCCACCGAGCATCATTCATATCCATCAGGTTCGGAATTCGGTACCAGTCACTCTACCTTGAATGCCTGCTTCGACTTCCCAACAATGGATGGAGGCCCTCCAATGTCGACATGGATTCAGGCCGGTCTCTCCTGGAACATATCTTCGTTGCTTTTTTGATGCACGTCTGAAAATCCATCTTACCTCAAAACTTCCCTGCCTTGCTCTCCCAAGGCCAACTCCATCCAGTGACTTACTGACCGTCATCTCTGCTCTCAGTAGTCAATGTGTTGGCTCTCAATGGATGCTTGTTCATCTCATCTCCCCATCAAGGTTGGAGGGCCCAAGGCCAGTACTGTTCCAGGCAAGTCCTATGTCCTGCATCTGTCATCAATGAGCTATCTGACTCTCTGGAAAATCCTCTTTATCTTTTTGCGGAATGACTCCATCCTCGTACCGTGACCTACTTCATCCCTCAGACAGCAGGACTGTCTTCTTTGCTCTCTTCGGACCGTTGACAAAAATCACAACATGGTCAAACACTTGACTATGTCTTTCAATCTTGAGCAAATCTACATTCTCACGGACCTCTCTCCAAAAGGAGCGTTGTTGCAAAACCCTCATACGTACCTTTCTCACAATCCTTTAAGAGTTCAGTCTTCAAAACTCCTGGGCCTCTCACTATCAGCCATTTGATCTTCTTGGGCAAAACCTCATTTCAAAATTTGGACCTCCAACACCAGCCCGACTGGGCATCCTCCGTCGTACAAGTGCCTTCCTTGGCAACCTGAACTCCTTCCACGACTGAGACCTTCACCAGCTGATGTGGAAAAGTACCGCTCTCCTTTGACTGCTCCCATGCTTCAATCTTGCTCATTTGGGAAATATGGAAACCAGGCTTCAAGATCATTGGGGATTCTCCGTGATGAAGGCTAGTTCATGGGAGTGTCACTTTGCATCGCAGGCTCGGTTGGATCCTTTCTGGTCTTTGCACCCTACTGCTTTGTCCTGCTTCTCCATGTCCATTCTGGCAATCACGATGACTGCAAAGATCGAAACCTCCAAAAGGTGATTTGCTGAGGGCCAAAGCCACGCCTCAACAAAAGAATACGTCCAAGGCTGTCTCTACCCGCAATGCTATTACTCCTTCGTCCAACTTACCATGCCATCATTGCCCCTGTGAGGATAAGATCGGATTAAACTTTCTTGTTGTGGAACAAAGAACAAGCAAGTAATCGAAATGAGCCCGGCAATGAGTAGACAAACAGCTTTGTTTCATCAAACCCGCCACATCGACGGATGAGTCTTTACCAAACAACAGCCTCCACTTCGACCAATGGCGGAAATCCCCCAACTTTTCCACTTGCACAAGTACTTGCCATGTTCAGACCCGTTGACGAGCTCTCGTTTGATCGATGCATCTCCCTTCCAATAATCTCGCGTGAAAGCGAACAACGACGTCCCTACGGAAAATTTCCTTTGCAGCGAGCTTCAATATCTGCAGGAGGGAGCAATTGAGTTGGACTGGATAGAGGGAGATAGAGGGAGACCTGCGACAAAATAGTGGGTGCGGGAGGAATTGGGGTTTGGAGAGGACATTGAGGTGGGACAAGTGGATCCAGAAGGAAACTCTCGGAGGGAAAGTGGAAATTTGGAAGAGGAAGCTTTGGGCGGGGGGCAGGTGGGGACGTTAGACGAGGGCAGAAAAGGATCATGGTTTTGGAATTGGGGAAGATCTGAGATGCGTGGTGAACCAGCTGCGTCTTGAAGACTGGGGGGAAGAATGGAGATGAAAGAGGATGGTGGAAGTTGATTTCACAGGCGGGGAAAAAAGAGAACAACATGAGTGAAGGTGAGCGAGCAATCTGGATTAGACTTTGGTGAAGATCCGAATCCGGAAACTTATTTTTAAAGTAATACCTTGACCAATGAGAGATGGGGCAAAACGATTGATATAGACACGGAAATCTCAAAAGTTATTGATGGTTATTACGGGATTCGAAAGTGAGATGGCAGGCTTATTAAAGGGTATTTTTCTTCCAACTTTTACACACAGAACAGTACAGGAGAATTGCCAACAGCTAGAGTATCTATCGAGAGGTGAGGGAAGGGCTTTTACCAGAAGATCCAGGTTGGAGATGGAGGAGTGAAGGAACAGCTCGGTTTAATCTTACGAGTAGATAAGGCTACGGGTCAACGTAATCTGCACCTGAGAGTATTGCTGGGTGGACTGAGCGGTGCAGATGTTAACGGGTATTTTCAATAGTTGCACTGGGTTCAGGAAGGTACCGGAGGATGGAAGAGGCAGCCAAATGTAACACAATATTATTTAATAAAGGATCCAGAAGAGTAAGATGGGAACACTATAGACCTGCTAGTTTGATCAGTTGTGGGGAAGGTGTTGGAGACAATAATTAAGGACGAATGTAGGAACCATTTAAATGAATACAAACTAATTAAAGGATAGTCAGCATCGGGTTACCCAAGGTAGTTCCTGTTTAACAAATCTTTTTAGAGTTCTGACAAAGCAAAGAGATAAAGTTAAGTAAAAGAGTAAAGAAGTAGAGAGTTGAGACGGAGTAAACGGTAGGGATTTCACTCAGCAGAAGTAGTTAATGCATGGGAATGGTACGGTGGTGGGCAGCAGGAAAGTATATAAGTTTTAAAGGATAGAATTAGATATGGTACCTGAAGGTATGGAATAAAGGGGTAATGGGGATGTTGATAAGAGCTTGTCGGTAGTGTTGAAGCATTGATGCGTGATTAGTGCTCGGAGTGTGTTGGAGGGTCATTGTCAGGGGGGTTGTGTGATTTATAACCTAGCCAGTGCCCCCTCCCCAGAAGGAGGAAAAGAAAAACAAAATAAAAAAAAATAGAAAACTCCAAAAAGCAAAAGCAAACAAAAAAGTTATTCATTAATAAAAGTTTGTTTTTTCGATTTTCTTCCTTGGATCTTCGTGTAGAAATGGGATAGGTGATGGTGTTCGCGCAGGTATAGATGGGCTGATGGCCTCCACTGTGTTGGATTCCTTTAATTACCAAACTACATGGCATGAGTTGGGGAGGTGACAAGAAAGGAAGGCGAGTGGACTTTGTTCAATGAATATGGTGAACAAGGAGGGGTCGAGATGAGGAGAGAGAGAGAGAGGAGACGGAGAGAGGAGAGAGGAGAGAGAGAATGAGAGAGATGAGAGAGAGAGGGATGTGCAAGAGAGGATGGTGCAAGGAGAGGATGTGGCAAGAGGATGGTGCAAGAGAGATGTGAAGAGAGGAGTGCAAGAGCGGCAGAGCAAGTTTTTCAGACACAGTTGTCGCGGAATCATTTTGCCCTTTCGTTCGTAAGATGTTGAATAGGGTTTGGCCTTTGTTTGAACGTTGTTTCCCAAAGGGGCTTGCGGAGAGCTTTACATATGCAGTGAGTAAGAATTGACTCGGAAATCAGAACGTCTCGGAGCTCTTTTCTTCGACGCTTAAACGTGACCTCGTGCGGTCCGGTCCGCAAGCAGAGTCACGAGATTCGGTTTGAAAGAACCTTCTCACCTTTTCCAGGTGCAAAAAGATTAAGAGTCAACAAACAGGTTCGCGGTACGACAGGAAGGGATGGGTACGAAGCAAGTTGAGGCGTTAGCGGACTCGAGATTTGGAGCCACGACAGAATTTCAGCATTCGGCTCTTTCTCAACGAGCGGAGTCGGCTGTGGTTGCATTTGAAGAGACAGAAGCGCCGGAAGGGGAGCATTTCCCCAAAGTACGATCAGGTGCCAATTGAAGGTCACAGAAGCGTCACTGCCATGAAGTCACAGACGTCAAGTGCCAAAAGTCACAGAATGTCCAAAGTGCCATGAAGTCACAGAACGTCAGTGCAGAAGTAACGAATGTCAGGTGCCATGAAGTCAAGAATGTTTTAGTGCCAGTGGGGAAGTACAGAGTCATGTGCCAAGAGTACAGAATAGTCAGTGCCATGAAGTACAGACGTCAGTGCCAGAAGTCACAGAATGTCAGTTGACCGATTGAAGTACGAATGTCAGTGCATGAAGCCACAGAATGTCAAGTGCCATGGAAGTCACAGAATGATCCAGTGCACATGAAGGTCACAGGATAGTTCAGTGCCATGAAGTCACAAAACGCTCTAGTGCATGGAAGTCACAGAATGTCAGTGCATTTAAGTCAAGAATGTCACCAGTGCCATTGAGGTCACAGACGTCAGTGCCATGAAGGTTTCACAGAATGTCCAGTGCCATTAGAAGATCACAGAACGTCCAGTGCCATGATGTCACAGATCAGTGCAAGAGTCACAGAATGTCAGTGCCATGAAGTCACAGAATTTCAGTTTCGCCATGAAGTCACAGATTGTCATGCCATGAAGCACGAAATGTTAAGTGCAATGAATCACAGACGTCAGTGCAGAGTCAAGAATGTCAGTGCCAGGGAAGTCACCAAAGTCAGTGCCAAAGAAAGATCACAGATGTTAAGATGCCAATTGAAGTCAACGAATGTCAGTGCCATGAGTCACGGAACGTCAGTGCAGAAGTCACAGAAGGTCGTGCCATGACAGGTCACAGAACGTCGTGCCATGAAGTACAGACGTCAGTGCCATGAAGTCACAGACGTCAAGTACGCCCATGAGTCACAGAATGTCGTGACCATGAAGTACAGAATGTCAGATGCTGAAGTCAAACAGAAATGTCAAAGTGCCATGAAAGCAAGAATGTTCGAGTGCCATATAAGTCAAAGAATGTCAGGTTGTTTCCATGAAGTTCACGAAGTGTTCAGTAGCCATCGAAGTCACAGAATGTTGCGGAGTGCGATGAAGTCACAGAAATGTCAGTGCCTGATGAAGGCACAGAACGTCAAGTGCCATGAAGTCACAGGAATGTTTAGTGCCAAGAAGTCACGAGACTGTCAGTCCATTGAAGTCACAAATGTCAGTGCCATGAAGTCACAGAATGTCAGTGCCATGAAAGTCACAGAATGTCGAGTGCCATGAAGTCACAGAATGTCCAGTGCCATGAAGTCAACAAATGCAGCAGTGCCGATGAAGTCACAGAATGTCAGTGCCATGAAGTCACCAGGAACCGTCAGTGACCATGGAAGTCACAGAATGTCCAGTGCGCGATGAAGTCACAGAACGTCGAGTCATTTAAGTCACAGAACGTCAGTGCCATGCAAGTCACAAGAACGTCAGTGCAAAGAAGCACAGAATGGTTAGTAGCCATGAAGCAAACAAATGTCAGTAGCCATAGAAGTCACGGAACCGTTCAGTGCCATGAAGTCACGGAACGTCCAGTGCCAGAGAGAAGGTCACAGAACGTCAGTGGCTTGAAGTTCACAGAACGTCAGTGCCATTGAAGTCACAGAACGTCAGTGGCATGAAGTCACAGAATGTTCAGTGCATGAGGTCACAGAACGATCAGGTGCATCAAGTCGACAGAATCGTCCGAGATGCCATGAGCAAGTCACCGAATGTCAGTGCCATGACCAGTCACAGAATGTCAGTGCCATGACAGTCACAGAATGTCAGTGCCATGAAGTCACAGAACTGTCGAGTGGCCATTGAAGTCACCAGAATGTCAAGTGCATGAAGTCACAGAAGTCAGTTGCCATGAAGTCACAGAACGTCAGTGCATGAATGTCACGAATTGTTAGTGCCAGATAAGTCAGCAGAACGTCAGCAGAAAATTAAAAGTGCACAGAATGTCAGGAAATGCCAAGGAAGTAGCAGACGTCAGTGCATTGCAAGTAACAGAAATGTCGAGTGCCATAGAGTCACAGAATGGTCAAAAGTGACCAAGTAAGTCACAGAATGTCAGTGACCATGAGAGTCACAGATGTTAAGTGCCATGAAGTCACAGAATGATCAGTGCCAGGAAGTCACAAGAACGTCATGCTGCCATGAAGTCAGAATGTCAAGTGCCATGAAGTCACAGAATATGTCAGTGCCATGAAGCCACAGAATGTTAGATGCCCTCATGAAGTCACAGAATGTTCCAGATGCCAATGAGCTCACAAATGTCAGTGCATCGAAGTCCCAGAATGTAGCTGCCATGAAGTACAGAAATGTCAGTGCCATGAAGTACAGAATGTCATGCCATTAATGAGTACATGATGTCACGTGCCATAAAGTCAACGGAATTGTTAGTGCTGAAGTCACAGCAATGTCGAAGTGCCATAAGTCACGGAATGTTGTGCCCATGAAGTCACAGAATGTTAGTGCCATTGAAGTCATAGATGTCGTGCCATGAAGTACAAATGTCAGTGCCATTGAGAAACAGAATAGCCAGTGCCATGAAGTCACAGAAGTCTTGCTCGAAGTTTGGCAATGGCTGGTGAAAGGAGACGAGTACAGACACCCAGCCAAGTTGTATGAGGACAATTAAAATCACATATATGAGAGGGGAGAGAGAAAAGGGGATGAGATGGTTCATAGTATTTGGACTGAGAGAGATGTTAAAATATGACTCACTGTTTCGGAGGACCTGGTACAAACACACGACAACAGAGGTGGGTGGGAGGGAGAAGTTCACAGCCCAAACTATACTCCTGGGGGTTGGGAGGTATGTAAAGAATCAGTACAAGGCCAGTGAGAAATGATTGCTGACAAAAAGAGCAACTTAGCCATCAGGTGGGGTTTCAGGCCGATCAATTAGAGCGATAACGAGGAGACCAGGGATGTCTGTTGAGGAAGGCTTTTTTTAAACAATGAATAATCAGTTTTTCAGCAGCAAGACTGGAACGAGAGATCTGACAGCGTTGGCAGTGGAGGCTATATGATTTTGAGTCCACACAGTGGGAACAGGGGAGGAGGTGTTGGGCATGGTTCTGCGACAGAGTGGGAGGGCTCAGAGGGTGACTGACGCGAGGGCCCGAGGGAGTGGGGGGAGTAGGTTGGGAGGTAGCCAGGCCTGGAGGTGAGATGGGGCAATATGAAAGGGTGGAACGAGGAGCGAAGCTTGAGAGGGGGCAAGACGAATGTGGAAGGCAAGAGGTGATCGGAACGAGGGGGAAGTGAGAGGCGTCGGGCAATGAATGAGGGGGGAAATCCGGGAGCTGTCTGAATAACGAACACTATACAGGTGGGAATAACGAACACTAAACAGGTGGGAATAACGAACACTAAACAGGTCGGAATAACGAACACTAAACAGGTGGGAATAACGAACACTAAGCAGGTGGGAATAACGAACACTAAACGGGTGGGAATAACGAACACTAAACAGGTGGGAATAACGAACACTAAACAGGTGGGAATGTATTTGTTCGAATTTCGGTCCGCCCGGCGTGCGATCGGGCCCCGTAATCAAATCGCGACCGCGTCGCCCACCGGAACGGACATTCAGTCGTGACCCTCCTTGGAACTACGCCAGGAGCTAGTCACGGGTGGGTCTTTCGACCACACCACAATGTGCCAATCGGCCACCGCTCAGAATAGGGTTGTTCGCCAAACTCGACCGACCTAAGTACCTTCGCGAGTAGTTAACGGGCGATCTACCTCGCGCTGGCCGGCCTAGGACACGAACCGCTTAAGCGGTCCGTTCCGTGCTTCAGTGATCGGGCGGTGGTTATCGCGGCCCCGACGGACGTGTTCTTTTACTGGGTGCTTAACCCTTCTACCATTCCTTCCGTGATGTAGATGGAACTTTTCAAACAGGGAAGACGCAACGAAACGGGGAACAGTTCAACAAAGCACATTTATTGCACACTCAGACAAGCACGTATTTTCAGCCATACAGAAAATCATGCACGTATAAGAACAGTCAAGCAAGCAAATGAGATTACAACCGAATAAAGTGTCTTTATTCCAACGCACACTTAGACAATTCTACTAATAGACGGCGCCCACAATGCATTTACACAAAAGCAAAGAAAGCCACCTCCAAGACAAGGGTGGCAGACGGTCCGTGGACCAATGTACGTGGACCTGGATGAGCGGCCAGGTCCACGAGACGAAGGGCTTACACGTGCCCTCGTGGCGCGATGGCGGGCAAGCCGCGATGTCAGCGTAGCCGCGCCTGGCTTCGTGCCCCTGGCGGGCCGGTGAGCTCTCACCGGCGTTTCTCGCCCAGGCACGTGTTTCACCGTCGGCACACGGTTGGGGAGGGAACGGACGGGTGTTACGGCGCTTTCTTAGCGCGGAGTCGGTAGGGAGCAGGGGAATTGCTTGACGTCTCGTTCCAACAAGTTGACGCTTTGGACCACTGGCTCCGGCGAACTCCTCTTGGCTTGTGGCTTCCACTACGCCCTTCTGCCGACGGCGGTTCCATCAGCCCCTGGTTTCGCTCTGAGCCCTCTCCACGTCCCTGCTCCACTCAGCAACTTCGCCTCCTCGCCCCTTCACTTCGAACCTGAGCTCCGAGGCCCTCCTCTCCGTCGACGGCTCCCGTACTGGCCTTTCCCGTCTGGTCGAGCTCGTCTCCGCAGGCTCTCGTCTCTCCCACACGACCTTGCTCACCGGACACTGCGTCCACCGACACTGCTCCACCGACACTGCCGCCGTGCTGCCTTCGAGCTCCGTCTTGTTCTCGACCCTCCAGATGCCCGAAGCTGCGTTGTGCTCGCTGCTTATATAGGCCGGGGGGTAGTGCATATGTAAATTTGTGGATCAAGGGTTTTGGAAGGCGGGGCTTACACCACCTATGCTCAAGCATTGGATGGATGAAAAAGTGGCGTGATCATTCTAATCGCATTGACTTCTTCAAAGGATCCCATTCACCAACCCATGGCACGACGTTCGTAGAAAGGCGAAGTGTGTGGAGTTTGCTGTTGGTGGGTTGGGAAGGGTGTTTGGTGGTGGCGATTTGGTTGGCTGGCGGGGTCGTTTGAAAATGGCGGTGAAGCGAGTTGTGCGGGGTGGAGTTGTGGAGGTTAAAGAGGCGAAGGTGGGGTGTTTGAGTGTAGTTGTTTGGAAATGATGTTGGTGGTGGCGATTTGGTTGTTGGATGATTGGTCCAAAATAATGTTAGAGAAAAGAAAAACGGCTATTCTCAAAGGATCGCAGCCTGTGAACAGAATCCCTCTAGAGCAACGGGTGGGGAAATCTAACTTACACATATACTTATTCGTCATAACTGATCTAAGGTCCTTATGGTGGTCTGTGAATTTCCACAGCCGTAACAGTATGTATTGTTACGTCTGGGGGGGGGGGGGGGTATGCATTCAAAGGGTAATTGGATGTTTAATTAGGATGCCATGCTGTTCGAGTTTTGTACCAGGATCTCGATTGTAATAAGTAGCAATTCAGTGGTTTGATATTCTAACAATAACAGCAATTCTAGTAAATTGTCCATTTCTTTAAGGGGGAATGATTATTGTCACGTAATTTGATAGGGAGACGGGTAGGGTAAGTGTTTATGCGTATCCCTTTTTAGTATTCGCCTGTCGGGTTGCCGTGACATAACAGGACAGTTACTTGCGGATGCTCGCCCTTGATCACGAATTGGCGGAAGGCGACGGCAAGGGCCATAAAAGGGTCGATGGAAGACGAGGCTCGAGTATAAAAAGGTTCTGTTCGGGAGAAGAAAGGGAGAGAGTCATAAAAAGGAAGGGTCTGGTTGAGGCTGTTTGTCTCTGGCGCGCTCTCTCGTTGCCTGGTTCGTTCTGGATTCATCGATGTCTCGTGGCCTTTGTGTTTGCCTTCGTGCCTCACCTCGGTTGGCTTGGAGTCTTTGTGGCGGTAAGTACGGGACCGAACGGCGGGCGGACCTGCCTCCTGCTCGCATCTTGGCGCTGGAACTGGCTCCCTGGGCGGCTGTGAGCAGGTCTGGGCCATACACCAGGAGTCGGACCCCCAGGACAGCCACCACGGTGGCTGTGTTTGGAGCTTACAGGGCCTCGGGAACCGCGGCTCTTGCGCGGAAGGGCTTGACGGACCTCTGCACCACCGTGTCTCCTGCCCCTGCAGCGCACGCCGACTTCGTCCGGGCAAATTCCAGTGGAGTACGTCGACACCAGGGCAGCCTGACACAGCTACGTTTTTGTGTGTTGTGTGGTGTGTGTTGTGTTGTTGTGTGTGTGTGTGTGTGTGTTGTGTGTGTGTGGTGCTGTGTGTTGTATTTGGTCTTAGAGGGTTTGAGATTTGTATAATCCATTGGATGGTTGTGTTTTCCCACGCCCGAACCACACACCTCCCGTCGAATCGCCCGGATCCTTCCTCTTGACGAGTCTTATTATATATCGTTTTGTCTAGAGAATAACTTATTAAACTCAGTTGAAAAGCGACTGTGCACCTTCCTCGTCCCGTTTGCTGGAGAGCGATTTAAAACCATCCTCGGGTTATAAAAAACAAACGCCCATCGTGGCTCATTCGTTGGCGGGACTGGTTTCCAAGTCCCCGTGATCGTACTATGTGAGTGGGTGTAGAGTGTGATGTATGTATTGTGTGTGTGGAGATGTGTGTGTATGGGTGTGTTAATATGTAGTTGTGTATGTGTGGAGCTGTGTACATCTCCCAATCAAGAACAGCTACTTTTTTGCAGGACTTACCTTTGTAAATTGATGTAGCATTTTAAGAAAAGCAAAGCATTTGTTGCATCATTAAAAATGCTACTCAGCAAGCAAGCCTACAGTTCTTGACTTGTTAGTATTAAAGCAGTGTCTATCTTCTCTCTCTCTTTTGTCGCGCGCTGAACATCTGGTTTCTCGTTGCCTTTGTAACAACATTCGTTTGAGCTTGAGCCCGGAGAAGCCCGGAATCATAAATCAGCACTGTTTGGTATAGTTTAAAATGGAAACATTCTGCAGTAGAATGAGAAGATAATATATATTGTTGTAAGATCTGCTGTCACAATTGACCACAACGATCTTCTTGCTAGTGAAAGATCAATTGCTTTTGCCAGTCCAGGAGAGGACCAGTGCTGGGGTGTTTGTTTACCTCAAAGGATACGGATATCTGAGAAAGGAAATTAGAAACCTGTATGATTGGAAAATCCATTGAAACAGATTGACAGCACAAGAAGCAGCAGAACGAAGATTGTATATATTATGAAGCTATACTATTGAGCGCCAGATTTTGACTGAGCTGGTTACTGCATGGTGCTTGGTGTCTTTCTCTCCATGGGCCTGTATTTGTGGTGATTGTGTGTGAATGTGATTTGATGTGAAGGCTTTTTTACATGCATCATTGTTGGACATTTTGCTAGATCTCATTCGGCGGTGGTGGAGACTTGATCTCACATGTGGGTGATGTGTGCGTGTGTGTGTGTGTATGTACTATGTGTGTGTATTGTGTGTACGTAGATGTTTGTATAGTGTATGTGTGTTATGTGTGTGTAAGATGATTGTGTTGTATGTTATTGGTGTGTAATTGTTGTTGTATGTACTTTATGTGTGTGTGTGGTTATGTTAACGGTGGTTGGAAATCACAGACACATTTAAGGTTTCCGAAGATCAGTTATGTCGATAAGTGGTTGTTCCAGGTTTTTAGATTTCCCCACCAATGTATTAACGGGAAATTATTCGTTGTGCGGGCTGTGTCTTTTGAGTTTAGCCGTTATTTCTTTCTTATTCTTTATTTTAAACAAACAAACTCTTCTCATCGCAATCCATCACGGGTTTCACTCCTCGAACGCGGCAAATGCCTCGGTAAGCGAACTCGTTTGCCAGCGAACAACGAACACATCCTTGTGTACCGAAACAGGCAGGTAGTCGGATTTAACCCGTCCGCGTGTGATTCAGCCACGCGACAAGCGGGCCGATTTCAACACGTCCGCGTGTGATCAGCCACCGTGACAAGCAGGGCGATTTCAACCACGTCCGCTGTGTGATCAGCGCTTTCACGGCAAATCCATTCAGAATTGGCCTTACACTCTGAAGGAGTGGCAATCAGAAGTGAGAGGGGCGGGGCCAGCCAGGGGGTTGAAGGTTCGAGTGGAAGGGGGAAGGCGCGTGACGGGTGGCGACCTTCGGCGCTTCGGCCCGGGGCTATAAAAAGCCGCGTTAGGACGGTGACCAGAGGAGTTCGGTCGTCGGGAGTGTGGAGTTCGGTTTGGTCGGAGGAGTTTGGTTGAGTTCGTTTATCGGAGGTGAGTTGGTTTTCGTCGGAGCAGTCGGAGTTCGTTCGCTGGAAGGTTCGCCAGCGCCCTTAAGGGAGCCAGCCAAGTCGCGTTCGCTGGACGGTTCGGCCAGTCGAACCGAGGGAGCCGTCGCGAGTCGGGGGGTCGGGCAACGACCTTGAGCGGTCGGCGAAAGACCGTTCACTCCTTCCAGCGCGTCGTCGGCTCGGCCGACCGACCAGGCCGTAGTGAGGCCGGACGACCGAGGGAACCGTACAAACTGTCATCGCACGCACGGGACGACGAGATACAGGGTCGCCGATACAAAGACCCATCGAGTCACCAAGGGTGACGAGGTAACCTGCCCGGTCTCTAAGGGCCTGTTTCCGGTCATCCCGGCCCCTGAGTGCATTTAAAGCTCACGAGGCCCGATTTGTTTTTTCTTGGTTTTTGCATGGAGTCTGTGGGGCCCTTGTCTTATAGTAGATTTGTTAAGTGCCTGTATATACTTGCATGCGATTAGAAATCGGTGTAGGCTTTGAGTGTCTTGTCCCTTATCCCATTCATTGACTTGTTAGTGTGGAAATTTAATTCCCCCCATTGTGTTTGACGTAACCTGCTCGGTTCGGTTGTCGTTTTCTTCCATTGAACTGCTATGGTGACGTACGGAGAGAATTAGTTGGCTTTAAACCGAATAAACGTAATTTGGCTACCCGTTCGAGGTATTTTGGTCCGTCGAGGTACCGGCACGTTGATTGGAAGCTGCGACGAGATTGCCACGTTCGGTGGTGTGCGCGCGGAGCCGCAATCGGGTCTTAAGGGGTTCGTCCCGCACGCGAACGGCGGAAATCTACGGACACTGGTGTCAGAAGTGGGGATGCGAAACCAATCCACTCGGGTAATTTTGCAATTTTGAATAACAACACTGGGTTCGGGCGGAATTCAATATCCTCCTCCACATGAAATTACGGGAATGGATAAAGCGGTTGTGATTCGAGGCGACTCCGTTCCCATTTAAATTCCGAGCTTTTAAATTATCCTGATACGCAAAATGGCAGCTCAAGGCGAGCAGGGAGGGTGGTTTAGATATTGGTTGGTACATTTCGCCGCTCCGGCGTTGGGCGGACCGCCTTAATGGGCCCGATTGCGGGCCGCGCGCGCCCACGACGTGGCAATCTCGTCGCAGCTTCGATCAACGCGAAACCAGGGCTTACGGGGTGTTTAAACAGACATTAAACCAGCCACTTTCTGTTACGCTCGACAGGGTCAATTCCGGGTTGTCGAATATACCAACTATTTCGCGCGCGGACGAAATGCGGGAGTTTTTACCTAGACGGGGCCTGCACGAAACGGAGCGCTAGGCAGCTCGCTCCGTTTTGCATATGCGAGCGGTTTTATATCGCCAAGTCCCGTCGGACCGATTGTACGTTTTATCGCTTTATATTCAGCCAGCTAACATTCGAACGCTCATTTGCAGTAATTGGCAGAAAGTGACAACGAGCAGTGGTTAACATTCAAAAATGGGGACATTTATTTTCAATGCACATATGCATGAATGGGGGGATGGGGACAGCACGGCAAAAATCTACAGCCGATGTCTATTGGTTTATGCACACTATCATGCACTTAATCAGTCACTTAGTAGAAAGCACACCAGACTTTCTATTCCAAACCCCAGGAAAGAAAGAACCGGGCTTGTTGAGCTTTCATAATTTGATCGAGCCGGGATGACTGAAGGTCGGCTCAGAGACGAGCGGTACCTGGCCACCTCATGGTGACTTGCTGGGTCTTGGTTCGGCAACCCTTCGGTGTCTGTGCCGGACCCCGATCTCGACTGGCCCCTTTTTGTTTGGTCCGGCCTCCAACTGCGGCCTGGCCTAGCCGATCGGACGCCGCTGGAGCGAGATGAATTGGTCTCGCTCAGGCTCCTGGTCGCGCCGGGCGAACCCCAGCGAAACAATTGCCCAACCTCGAACTCTCCAGCTCCCAGGGCGTCTCATCCCACCCACGCAAGCCACGAACTCCGTATGCAGCAACGAACCGAGCGCTCCCAATCCACCCAACTCTCTGACTCTGGACTCCAGACTCCAGATCCAGCTTCTCCAACGGTCCCGCCCAACTCGTTTTCTCAGCGTTCAGCAACAGTCTTTATCGATTTCTGGGGGGTGCTTCGCTCTTTTACCCACCCACGAGGAGTGATTCCAGCTCCAAGGGATTCCAGGGTCAGAGTAATGTTAGGTTGTGGTGTTAAGCCAAATTTGACAAAATGAAGGTTCGTTTTGCTGTTGGTGCGAATGTAGGCTTTCGAAAACCCGTTGTGGTAGGGGTGCAGGGAGGTCCTGTTGACGGGCTGGGGAGCGTTGGCTTGCGAACAGTGAGTATCGCTTAGTGGCACACCGGGCTGTCTGGGCGCGGAGCGCAAGGGCCAAGAGGTGTCCGGGATAGCGTTAGTTTTGGCACGGGTGGGGCCGGATGAGGTTGGGGGACCCGGAGCACCAATGCCCGCTTGTGGGGCAGTTGTCGTGGGGCATGGGCATATCGGGGGAAAGGGGGCCGTGGGCGCCAGCCTGCCATAGTGAGCGTCGATTGAGGGAGTTGCCAGAGAGAGGCATCCAGATCATAGGAGCTTGGTAGGCTCGGGGACAGATCTCAGGGCCCTGGGATGCCATTGGTTTGGAGAATTCGGCAGAGGGTAGTTCTGCCAAGTGGGCACGCGGCCCAGCCACGAAACCGTGCGAAAGGGGGGCACGAAGAAAATATGAGGGAAATGGCCAAATGAGAGGACACCAACACAGGCGACGGGAATCTTGGTTGGTAGACCAGTAATTAAGTTGAGTGTTTTTTGGAAAGCCCCGGGGTGGTTTAAGGTTTAATGGAATGTTAGGTAGATAGGGAGGATGTTACCCCTCCGCACCATCCATCCTTCGCTCTCGGTGGCGCTGGACTCACCTTGTAAGAAGATTTCTTGTTGAAACTGAGGGCCATTTCTGAGGGCTTTTGTTGCGGCCTCGGGACAGGACCGCTAGCTCTCCCTTATCCCCTCCAGGAGGGACGAGGGGTTGGGAGGGAGGCAGGATACGAGAGGTGAGCCGGACAGAGACAATAAAGGGGTGAGGAGACGGGATTTTAAGAGAGAAAAAAAATAACAAGTGGTGCAGGCCACAACAAATCCCGCCCATTTAGGCATAAAGTTATTTTGGGATCAAATTTTAAATTTTGATTACTCCTTAACCCGGTCTTCACAAATATGCATTTTTCACTTATAGGACTGTGGTAGGATTATAAGTGAAAATTAGAATAGGTTCACTATAATCTTAGTTTTGGAAGTAATTTCAGATCATTTTTGACGAAGTTTATTGATGCGAAAAAACGATTTTTGATCTTTTCGTGACCCTTGGCTTGACCTTTGATTCCAAGTTGACCAAAAGTTTTATTGGGGTCGTCCAGGGTTCATTGCCCACTGTGGATTAAATTTTATAGTGTTTGCTAAAGCAGCTTTGCCGTAAAGTTGCGAACAGACAGACAAACAAAAGACAAACCAAACGGACGATTACAATATTCCCGCTCCTCCCTCCGGGGGGCGGATAATTGTATATTTCACACCGTGGAACACAAATCGCCTCCTTGGAATTTTTGAACACTTCCGGGAGCAGGACTCGGACTAAAATATTACTCATTTTCTACATCGCTGACAATCAGATTTTGCCGCTCGTAGACCACGCCCACCTTCCTTTACGTCATTCCGCGCCGCTTGTCAGGCGTTCCACTAACCCTCGTGTTAAACACGTGTTATTTTAAGAGTAGTTCCCTCTCTGTGGTTTTCGTTGACATTTTTCAGGTGAATCTCCCTTCAGTGGAACGAAATTCCCTTTATACAGAGAGTTGCGCATGCGCTTGAAACGAAGTGCACCAGGCAACTTCATGTGGAAGATCCTCCGTGATCCTGATGATGAGTGTAAATAATAATCGATACAGACCGGGCACGTACAACCCGAGTGGGCTGATGAGACCTCCTGAGGACTTCGGACTTGTTGAGAGAAGATCGGACCCGAGTAGAACGGAAGGAGGTTTAAAAAAAAAACTTACAAACACAACAACACCGCGTGACGTCATCCTCACGTCATCTCAACGAGATTCTCCGATGTTTCTGTGGTGATTTTGTATTCGTTGAGCCTCGAAAGAGGTAAAATCGTCCTTGTGTTTGGATGCGCGGCGTTCCCTCACAGCCCCCGTGTCCTCATCACGAAGTTCTTCTTCACTTTTGGTAAGTGAATCAGCGTCGCCTTCCTTTTGTGGGGGAAAAAAAACCTTTCAGGGGACATTCGATTAAAAAAACTACTTTCTGAGGTAAATGAAGGTGAAACCTTTTCCGCGTTATACTCGGTGCCCCAAACGTAGGAACCGATCAGGAGGGGAACCCTGGGTTGTATCCCACAGGAGAGCAGAGATTGAACCGAGAAAACAACAACAGTGAAGGGTTTTTCTAACGATGACAATGTTTTAATGAGTCTGTGAGTGATTACTGATTTTCATCATGAAATCGTGGTGTGTGTGTTAGTGTTCTGTGTGTGTGTGTGCTTGTGTGTGTTTGTGTGTTATATTATGTGTGTGTGTGTGTTGGTGGTTTTTGTGTGTTATATATGGTGTGTTGATGGTGTGTCGGAGGTGGTTTTTCTTGCCCCCCCCCCCCACCACCCCGCCATTGGCATCGTCGAGGATTTTTGAATCCATCGGCACCACGACATTTTTTGGTCTCGGATCGAGCTAAGCCTTTAAAAAAAAAAGGTTTTAAAAACAGTGTCATCCCCTTAGTCATTTTGATGGGTCAACGGAGTCGAGAGGCTTTCCTGACGCAATTTGAATGCGCGTCTTTAGCTCAATGGTTGGGGGGAACGAGAGCAGTGGGAATCTGGTGGCCACCACTTTGCCGTGCCCAGCCGCGACGTTTTTTTTTAAACGTTGGTTCCAAAGGGATACATGGACAGCCGCGGACGTGCGGAGCGTGATTTCGAACCTGGCCACCTCCAGGACGATTATTTTGTTCGGATGCACAGTGTACACGAGTGTAAGTGTGTGCGTGTGAAAGTTCACGTTTCATTCTTCACTTCTTTGCGGTGCACGAAAGTTACTCCGGCCTTTGATTCAAGAAATGGTCAACCCGAGGGTCCGTAAGTTCTGCGACCTGTATTTCATCTCGTGAGCGTACACAGAGGTGACAAGGAGCAGGTGTAAACAAGGGGGACAGGTATGTAACTTCGGATACCTAATAGTTTTTTTTTTCTCCTGTTTTGACTTTTTTCACTGTTTTCACATTTTTTTAACTTTGTTTAGTTGTAGAGCCATTCTGGTTTGGGAAATCGCTACTCGGGGAGAACATTCATGTTTACATGGAGGGGATTTCCCCGAGGAATTAGTTATTTCTTAAGTTTGTGTGTACGTAGATCCTTTGCCTGTGGCCAGCGGTTGAGTGTTTGTGCAAAAAAACGGCACAAACAAGTCTGGCGACGGATCTTATCTCTGGATTGCTCTTGTTTATTTTGTTTTACATTATATCTCAGTTCAATCTGCTTGTTGGTTATTTGTAAATCATTCCAACATGGAAAAACTCCAACATCCGATTTCTCTTTCCTTTAAATGTCCCCATGTCCCCCATGTTGTTTTTTTTCCTTTTAATCTATTCGTGTCCCACATTTATTAACTGACACTTGATGATACCACAATTCTTTGCAGTAACCAATTTTCTGACCTATTAGTTATGCGGGGTGTCCTTTTTTTCTTCTGCATAGAACAAATTGAAAAACGTGTTTTTTGACTACTCTGCACAGTCTTTCAACGAAGATCATTTCAATCATCATTCCAGCAACGGGAGACTAACAAACGAACTCACACTGGGGTGAAACTGTTTTCACGGTTGTTCTGTGTGTTCGAAGCGTTTTTAGTCGGTTATAATCTTTGATATCCAAACGAACTCACACTGGGGAGAAAAACGGTACGAGTGTTCTGTGTGTGCGAATGGGTTTTTTAGTCTGTTATCAATCTTGAATATCCACAAAACGAACCACTACTGGGGAGAAACCGTTACGAGTGTTTAATGTGTTCGAAACGTTTTTAGTCACTTATCAAACGTTGATACCACAAACGAACTCCACTTGGGGCAGAACCGTACGAGTGTTCTGTGTGTTGCAAGGATTTATAGTCAATTTATTCAACCTTGATATGACACAAACGAACTCACACTTGGAGAACCGTCGAGTGTTTTTATGTTTTCGAATGTTTTTTAGTCAATTATCAACTTGAATATCCACAACCGACTCACTCGGGGAGAAACTGTCGAGCTGTTCTGTGTGTTCGAAGGTTTTTAGTCGTGTTATCTCTTGATATCCACAAACGAATCACACTGGGGAGAAACCTTCGAGTGGTTTTAATTGTGTTTCGAAACGTTTTTAGTCAATTATCAAACCTTGAATATCCACAAACGACTCACACTTAGGGAGAAACCTACACATGCTCTGTGTGTTTGCAGGAATTTTAGTCAATTTCAACCTTGAATGAACACAAACGAACTCACACTGGTGGGAGAACCGTATGAGTGTTCTTGTGTGTTCGAAGGTTTTTAGTCAATATCAACTTGAATTTCCACAAAACGACTCACACTGGTGGAGAATCTCACACGTGCTTCTGTGTGTTCGAGGTTTTTAGATCATTATCAAACTTGGAAAAACACAACGAACTCACACTGGGAAAACCTCACACGTGCTCTGTGTGTTCGAAGGATTTAGTCGTTTATCAAACTTGAATGGAACAGAAACGACTTCCACACTGGGGAAGAAACCGTACGAGTTGTTTCTGTGTTTTGTAAGTTTTTTTTTCCGTGGTTGTCCTCCTTGAATAAACAGAAACAAACTCACACTGGTGAGAAGAGTTTTGTTGTGGATACCCCCCCACCCCCCTCCCTCCTGTGAGTGATTCCGAGCGGATGTCCAGCTCTTACGCAACTCAGCGCCGATAGTGAGGGGAGAATGCGAGGCAGGCAGAACAATCCCTGGCATATCCTTCTTGGCATTGGATCCTCTCAGTGTTTGCGGAACCCCTTTTGAAGCGCTGAGGTCCTCCACCTCTTGAGAACAGCAAAATGGCTGACTGCAACAAAATTTTGTGCCTCGCAATAGACAATGTCAGAGGAATGGATGGACGGACACAGACAACTGGTAGGCTGAGGTCTTAGTTCTGTGCGGCCGCACGAGCAGCCGGGAATGTGTGCTGAAAGGGATAATGGACTGCACCTTTCTCCGCGAGGAGAGAATTCCCTGCCTTACACGAGAGGCAGAGCTCGTACACAAAGCTTAAAATGGTTGTCGCTGTGTCCACAACCAAGAACTACGAGGGGTGGTTCCAGCCAAATCGGAGAAAAATAAATGAACAGGCTGGAGCTTTCAGAGGAGAAGGGGAAATCATCTCCACTGCAAAGTGTATTCTACAACGAGCATGGGGGAAGGAACAGTGGAGAAGAAAGATTTCCATGACCAATTTGAAGGACAAACAAAGTTCAGCCCAGGCTGAAGCGTTATTTCCATGACGAAATATCAATTCAACAAGCATTCAAGGAGGTAAAGACACTGCTCACCCAGGAAAAGGTTATAAAGGAAATATAACTAATAAAGAAGACACAAGCAATGGAAACATAAATCGTGGGATGACCCAAGGAGAAGAGAATCAGCTATAAAAATGCAATACTGGACAAGAAGGAAAAATGGACCTTTGTATGGCAATTGGAAATATTTCCAACGAAAAGGTTAGAAAAAGGAGTGTGAACACTTTTGGAACAGATATTCTGGAAGACGTGCCACTGATAAAGTTATTTTAAAAAGAACAACCCGAACTCAAAAAATAACAAGATCGTACAAGGGAACCTTTACAAAGGAGAATAAGAGTTGAGTAAAACTGACGAGCATAGAGAAATGACGGTCACCTATAAATTTTGGGACCAACCACCAATACCACAATGGAATTGATGAGGACATATGTTTTTGGATTGAGTTCCAGAGTACAACTTCCAAAGAAAAGGAACACTAACAGAAACTCACTGACGTTTTCACAAGGAAATAGACAAGAGAGGAAAACAGAAACAGATGAGATTCAATTTATTCACAACCCAGAAAACAAAGTAGGGAACAGGTTGAGAATTGAATGAAGACAAAACTGAAACTCCACAACGGAACAGGGATGACAGGAGGAAATGTGTGCAGCCAGCACCTGAATGAGAAAGATCGTAGTCGAAGTTCTTACTCAGTTACAAATACATGTTTCAACAAAACAAACCAAATAAACCAATGTTCCCCGGCAGGGTGACCGTATTCTGCCAAAAGGTGACCACGTGTGACTTCTTAAGGTTCACACTGAGGTGAACAGAGCTGCTATCACAGGGCGACTCCTTGAGGATATCTGCCTCGGAGAGATTCCGCTGAGATCTTCTAAGAGTAACCATGAAAAATATGTGTTTGCTCATACGTCACCAAAATGACGTCATAATGTTCTCAAGCTTGACATTCTGAAGCACTTCATCGGTGTTTCCATTTGAGGTTACTACACGATTATGCGTTTCCTAAAACTTTTGAAATTTGACCTTGGGGGTTCAAATATGTTTGTCTCAGGCGCTAACTGAAGGTCAAGGCCAATGCCACCAAAACTAATTCCGCTGAGCGCCAGACACATATAACTACCTTTCCATAAAGTTTTTGGAGGACGATTCGATTTAAGTACTCAAAAAATAAGGGTCGTCGACTCCCCTGATTTGCGACAAAGTGACCTTGACCTTTGCCTTGACCTTCAAAATTTTATGCGCTGAAAGGGACTCTTATTGGCTCTGATATGCGAAGTTTAAAAAATTATTTCAATTGATACTGTGCTCTGCAGGTGATTTATACCGTGATTACATGACAAAATTAAAAAAAAAAAATATGAAGGTCAAGGCCAATTGCCACCAAAATTATCAGCTGGCGCCAGACCATGAACTATATTCCATGAAGTTTTGAATACGATCCGATCAAAATTACTCAAAAAAATATGGTTTTCCGTTCGACCCCCTGCATTTGCGACAAAGTGACCTTTGACCTTTTGACCTTCAAATTTTGTGCCGCTGAAAGGGACCATCCATCAGGCCTCTGAATATGCGAAGTTACAAATTTCAATTGATAACTTGTGCTCTGCAGAGTTGTTTATACGTGATTAAGACAAAAAACAAAAACAACAAGCTGACTAACATATCTTTTGCAAAAACTTCGTTTTGGCAAGATTAATAAAGAACAACAAGATATCGATTCAACAATGAGGAGGAGAAAAAATGGGACAACCAGAGTTGAAGGAAGGGAAGAGGAGGTTTGACAAATGAACAGCAGTAGGCTGAAGATGAACTGGCTTGATAAGAGGATCAACTAATGGTCCCCAGACAGAGACCACGTTCCACGAATAAACAACAAACAGTTGTTTACCTGATTTGATATCAGTGTAAACAAGTTTTCTTTTGTTTTCATTCATTCTTTTGTTTTTGTTTATTAAATTGCTTTTTTAATGTATTATTGATTCTTGATCCTTGTTGATTTGTAATGGATTAATCTATCTAAATCAGGCAACTGTATGTGTGTGTGTGTGTGTGTGTGTTGTGTGTGTGTGTGTTGTTGTGTGTGTGTGTGTGTGTGTGCGTGTGTTCTGTGACCGCTGGTTTCTCGACAACCATGTCCGATCTAATTGGAAACTTGCCAGGTATATTGCTGGGACCTGAAGTTATGTGCCTTTTTCAAGGTTTGATATTATCGGACAAGTTGGTTTTCCCAAGGCTTATGGCCATTTATTTACCAACCATGACAAAGACACGTTGCTGCGTAGGCGTGGCAGATGGGAAAAGGGCGCCATTTCAGTTTCCTAATGACAGGACACTTGCTTGTGTCCGGCGTGGCCGTTTGGGAAGAGAATCTCAGTTACAATGACAGGGACACGTTGCTTGGCATTTTGACCCACAGTATCTATCTTCCATCTATAATTCAGCAATCTCTTGTTTGTTTGCCTTTTCAAGGTTGAAATTTAATCGGACAAGTGGTTGGTCAAGTTTTGCCAATGTTAGACGCGCCCCATTATGGGTTACAACGTACGGACTTCCGGTGTTGTACTTTACTGTATTCTAATAATTTCTCGATTTTCTTATGTGATTTATAGATAACACAATGCCACAATCCACTCGTCGTTTCGAGCGCGAAGGCCATACGTGTGGTGTGTTTTCTGGCACGGCGGGTTGAAGTTTTTTTTATTTTTATTTTTGGCAGTACAGGCCACGCACGAGCAAAGGAACGGCCTGTTCGTTAGTTGTGTTTCTGGCACGCGGTTTGAAGTTTTATTTTTATTTTTTGCACGTACTGGTCCGCCACGAGCGAAGGAACGGCTTTGTGGTTGTTGTTGGCACGTTGTTTGAAAGTTTTGTTTTTTTTTGCACGACGGCCCGCACGTACGGCCACGCACTGGTTGTATGGAAAAAAAAAAAACCCCCCACGAGTTCGTCTCTAACTAGTAGGTGGGATAACCTACTATTAAAAATTAGAAGGTGGGAATACGATGTGTTTGTACGTATATGTGTGTGTACGTATGTGTGTTTGTACGTATATGTGTGTGTACGTATGTGTGTGTATGTGTGCGTTTGTGTATGTGTGTGTACGTATGTATGTGTTTTTGTATGTGTGTGTACGTATGTGTGTGTATGTGTGCGTGTATGTGTGTGTATGTATGTATGTATGTATGTGTGTACGTATATGTGTGTGTATGTGTGTGTTTGTGTATGTGTGTGTACGTACGTGTGTGTATGTGTGCGTGTATGTGTGTGTG
>JAXMNL010000664.1:700-11162 GCA_035128595.1 Eptatretus atami
CAGGATTGTGCCCAATAGCCAAGGAAACTGCTTAAGCAGCACCAACACTCTGTACAGAGTATGGTTCCAATGGATGGATGACGTGTGCTTTCTTAGGTCCCGGGGAGAAAGGTAACCACGCATTTTTACAGGTAAATCAACAAACTCCACCACCACTGCCCAGTTAACCATGAAAATGCGGTGAACCGAGTTAATCATCCCGACGACTCAACCCCATCGAGCACGTTGGGATGAATTGCAAAGCCGACTGTGACCGACACTAATCCCAACATCATAGTCCGACCTCACTAATCTCTTGTGGCTGAATGGAAAGCAATTCCCGCACAGTTCCAACATCTGATGGAAAGCCTTCCAGAAGAGTGGAGGCTTAAAAGCATCAAAGGGGGACCAACTCCGTTTGATGCCCATGATTTTGGAATGAGACGTTGGACGAGCAGGTGTCCATACTTACTTTTAGCCATGTAGTGTAGTCGAAGGCCACAGAAGCACCAAAGGCCAGGCGTTGAACTCCGACATCTGATCTGGGCTGGCAACAAATCCGAAACGATACAAACGTGGGTTTCCGTTCTTTATAACTTTCATATCTATTTGAGGCATCATGGTATTTTCAATCGGGGAAATAATAATTTTATATCTGTCTTTTTATCACCCTCCCTGTCCTCCCCCAGGGCCTGGCCTCCTCATCTCCAAACACCGGGGAGCGGGGTTCTCCTGTTGTTGTTCAGGACTCAGTCTCCACTCGGCCTGGCTTGGAATATTAAAACATAAGAAAAATCACAAAGGGTAATATGTACAGGGGAACATATTTTTACTCCCAAGACTAATTAACACCGCACACACCGTCGTGTGGTGACACGTAACACTTAACTCACAGATTCCCTAACTTAATGACCTCGAAATGCTTCCCTGTCCACGGACCATGCTACACTATACAATCCCATCTGTACTATTAAATCAGTTAATCTACCCCATAATCATAACACAGCCCCTCCCCGGAACGAGCTCCTGCAAGGTTCAATGCAGGCGTTACCATTCGGCCTTACCACTTACCGACTCAAACCTAATTAGCTTGTGAAATAAATTAGAAGGGGCTTTGGGAAGCAGCCAAGTGACTTACTTATTACCCTTAACGTTTTTACACCCCTTAAACACAACTCAAATATTTGCAAAACTCTTGGTTCCTCGCTCCGAACTCCTGGGAGCGGGAAGAAAATGTAGAAAACACAAAAAAACCGACTTAAGACAAAGCCTTCACTCCCCCCCGAATTTTTTTTCTAACGTCTGTAACACCCCTTCTAAGACTGCGTTCATTGTGATGCCACAATACAAAATGTGACCTGTGGAGCCGTCCCAATTACCTTTCCAAATCTCCGCGAGCCCTCCCCTCCGGTACAGGTTGTGACATGGATTAGTGAACCCTTCCTCACCCATTCAATAAATAAACCCAATATCAATCATTCATCCAACCCTGCAAGACCAGACTTAAATTTTGTCACACATGTGTGATCTACAACTGAGCAGAGGGAGGTACCAAACAACAAAAATGATGGGGACTCTTCGGTTGTGGACCCGCAGTCCAAAACCAAGTCGCTCGACTTGGACTTCTTCGCTCCCCCAACCCCACCCTTCAACTATTCGGTCCCTGACAAAAAGCTCCTTTCTGTTCGCCCCGTCGGAGACGTCTCCACACATCCAGGCTCTGACGGCATCACGGGTCGCCAGGGTCCTCTCTACCTCTGGTCGCCCAACCAGACCTCCCCATGCAGATTCATTTCCAGACACCACTGGCTGTCCAGGGACAAATTACCTCGGGGGCGGGGGGGTGGGGGGTGGGCAGTCACCACTTCCTCCGAGCTTTGATCTGTTCTGCCAGTCCCATATATCTTCCCCACCCACACAGTTCACACATCTCCTCTCCTCCCCTGTTGTCATTCAATCCCAAACAAAAGCAAATGCAACAACAGTGATCTGTGCCTGCCACTGCCACATGTATAACTGGCATTCATTCTTGAAATAATTCAATTCAATTACACATACAGACGTCATCAATTCACGGACAATTTTGTTTCCAAACCAATCCCTTTTCGCCATTGAGTCACTCTTGCTCGCTTATGTCACTAACCTAAAAGCATGTCCCCAATTCTATCCAAACTGAACCCTTGGGACAGTGAGCATCCACCCTTTACCCTCAGTGAAGGAGCGCCAGAGTTGCCACCATCCCTGCTCGTCCCCCTATATTTCCGCAGGGTGTTCAAGGTTGCAAAACCCTCTCTGGTGAAACTGCCAAAATCAGATCCTGCTCAAGATCCAAGATCCACTGAGATTCACTGCTCAAAATGAAGATCCAGTGCTCACTTCACTCTTTCGTTCCTCTTTTTCCCCACTCTGGAACAAACTACACACTCTTCAATCCCACTCCTCCTCCAGATCTTCAAACACAGCTTCACCACAATCTTGATGTTCCCCCATCCAAAACCTTCATCTTTGTGTACCCCCGTTAATCCCAGCCAAACCCAACTCTTTCAAATTCCCTGCTTCCTTCCTGAAATTCTGTTCCCCATATGTTACAGTATCACCATTTCTCAGGATGAACATGACATACCAGGGCTTCATGGGGGGGGGGGGAGAATAGCACTAATATCAATGATACGGAAATCAATGGATGATGGATGTGGTGTGCCCCGTGGGGACTTGTGTGTGTGTGTGTGTGTGGTTTGTGGGGTGGTGTTTGAAGTGGGATCCACCTCCATTTTGAGATGGGTAGTTTGTTCGAGCAGTTGTGAAGTTTTCTTGTTCTCGCGTTTTTGTCGATGGATATTTTCCAGGATCTTTCACTAAAACCCCAGACCCAGTCCTGCCAACTGTAGTTTAGTTGTCTGTAATATTCATTTCCCAGGATAATAATTTGAGGTTTTAACTCAGTTGAGTTCTTCTTTCATCACATCCAGGTTGCTCGCTGTAACATGATCACGACATCTTCAACTTCCAGGTATTTTGACTCATTTCCAGATCCCGCGTATTTGTCTATTTCCCTGATAACAGGAATTCACACGAAGTCGCTGGCCCTCGCACCTCTGTTTAATCTTCGTGTGTATTTTTTGATGAAACGAAAAAGGATGATGAAGCAACAACGCCTTGTTACACACAGAACACTTATGGGTTTCTCCCCCGAATGTAATCGTTTCATGTTGGATGTAAAGAATGATGAAGTAAAGAAATGCCTTTGTTACCACACCAACACACAAGAAAAACCCCAAAACTTGTGGGGTTTTGCCCGCGAAATGTGTTTTTTTTGATGATAATTTCAACCGAAGAAGAGAAAAGGCCTTCGAGCATCACAGAACACATGTGGGGTTTATCCCCAGTCCGGATGTCTGCGTTCATGGTTGATATAAAGTTGGACACAGACTATAGACGTAAACAATGCCTTGTGACAAAACACAGAGAACACTTTGTGGGGTTTAACCCCACCCGTATGTGTACTCGTTCATAACAGAGTAACTGTCGACGGTAATGTTTTGATGAACTCACTCTAGGGAACAAGGTATGTACAAAATAGTCCTCAACAACCCGGTAAATGACCATCTTGTTTTACACATCTTATATTGAAATCGGGAGCGGGTGTAAAGCATGGCTGGATGTTTTAAAGTAAATGGGAATCCCTCAGGGGTCAAAATGAATGCAACTGGTGCGTAGTTCGCAGGTTACAGTATTGCGCAGTGGGGGAGAATGTTAACCAAACAGTTAAAAATGATTCGGCACTTCGTTACATCCCATTCCCATCAAACCTGTATTGTTACTCACAGCTTCTGATATCCATTAACAACACTTGTGGCCGTTTAGTGCCTGCACCAAAAATGTGCTTCGTAAACCTTAATGTTCACAATTCTATCGTAAATTTGATAATTGATATAAACCCCTTGTTACACTTGGGAGCAGAGGGACACTAGGGAAACACTATGTAGGTTGTTTAATCCCCGGGGAAATGTGCTTCGTTTCAATGAAGGTTATGTAATACGTTGATCGATGATTGCAATACAGCGCAATTGTTACACACGCAGAAACACTATGTAGGGGTATTTTATCCCAACGTATGTATTCGTTCATGTTTATGTAATTTGATGATTGATTAAACCCTTGTTACACACAGAACATGTGGTAGGTTTACCCCGGAATGTAACTCGTTCATGGTTATGTTTTAAAGTTGATGATTTGATTAAACCACCTTGTTTACAAGCAGAACACGTTGTAGAGGGTTTATCTCCCCCACGTATGTATTCGTTCAATGTTTTATGTAAAATTTGATGATTGATTAAACCACCGTTGTTACAACACAGAACACTTGTAGGGTTTATCCCCGGAATGTATTCGTTTATGTTGATGTAAAGATGATGAAGAAGAAAGGCCTTGTTACACACAGACACTTGTGGGGTTTTGGCCCTAAATGTGTTTTTTGATGATAATTTAACCTGAAGAAGAAAGGCCTTCGAGCACACCAGAACACTAGTGGTAGGAACGTTTTGAGCCTTTTTATCCCCGGAATGTCTGCGTTCATGTTGATGTAAAAGTAATGATGAATCCAGCCAACCATGACCCCCTTGTTACACACAGAACACTTGTGGGGTTTTAATCCCTCAGAAGTGTCTGCGTTCATGGATAGTGAATGTACCCAATTTGACGATTGAGTGGAATGCCGAAATGTTGTGACACAGAAACACTTGTGGTTTGAACCAGCCCCCTCGTATGTAACTTTTCTATGCACGAGTACTCATCGTCGACGTAAAGTTGATGAATCACCAAAACGCCGACTAATCTGTTACACCACAGAACCACTTGTGGGGTTTATGCCTCCCGGAATGTCAAGGATATTTCTAACCGGGTGACTAATGTTACCACGATTTGATGACATGTAGTAAACGCCTCGCCTTACAAATGGACACATACACTTTACAGGAGAGGCATTCTACACAAAAAACTTCTCTTTGTATACGTTTTCCTTCGTTCCTCAGGCCTTGATTCGTCTTCGCTTCAACAAACCTGGAACTTCTCCGTAAACAAACTTTTGTGGTTTCGTTGAATAATAACAGAGATCGCTGGCTCGATTTTGTCATTTGTCACGCACAAGAACTCGTATTTAAGATTGAAATACAACTTCTGTGCTTCGCGTATATCGCGGTAAAGTTGGTGAACCCAGAAATTTATCCGAAAATGATTTTTCATCATCTTTGTCTGAAAAGACAATGAAACTATTTATTCATTAACCTAAAGCTATGGCACCATTGTCATTTCTGGTTTCTATGCCGAAAAACAATGCTCATATCAGAACCCCCCCCACCGCTCCCGGTGAGACCCCATTATCCAGTCAGATTTGTGAATCGTAAACTTTGGTTCATCACAAGTGAGGAATGTGCGTCAAGTTCATATGGAATTGGTGTGTGTAGTTTTCAGAGAAGAAAGCAATAGGCTTCTGTCGATAAAATCGATTTTTTTTCGATATCCAAGTACCATTAAGGGTCCAGAGTGGTATAGAATATACCGGTATATCCAATATTATGAAAATAAAATTTAAAAAACGAAAGCAATTCATTATTTTTTATGCAAGTTCCAAAAAAGACGGCATGGTCCCAATGGTCCAATACGTATTCACATATGAATACAACATCATTGACACACAGTGTAATTTTTTCAAAGTATATTTTTCCGACCGAGACGGGGGCTTTTTCCCCCCAGATGAGAAACGTTTAAATATACTCTTCCAATTACAAACTTGTATTAAAAAATTGATTTTGTTTTGAAGGCCGAGATCACAGAAATTGGGAAACGACACGGGGGGTGTTCTATTTCTGCACGTTGGACGAAAATTGATTCGCCATCGCCGTATCGGTATAACTATCTACAGAAGAACGCTGTGCTGGTATGCTTCACATACCATAATAAGCCCTTCCCCTATTAGGCTAAGCAGGGAAAGGTCAGATTTTTTGGTAACTTCGTCAACGCCGGCTTGACAAAAAGCTACAAGAGGTCTCCTATGAAAGAGGGGATCTCAGTAACTCCATTTTTGGCCCTGTTGTCCTCATTTTTTTTTTTGGTGTGCGGGTGTGGCCCAATGAAATTTCACACCTGAAGGAATACCCCATTAGAAAATTTGGACCATTTCCGGGAAAATCAGTGAAGTTCGCCAAAAAACTAACAAAGCAATGCGAGCCATATTTTAATATTGGTATTGAAATGTGCAGAATGAACAGGGAATAAACGACTAGTTACTAAATGGGAATATACTTCTGAATAATTATTGGGTTTTTCTTAAACATTTGGAGTGCTTTTGATAGAAAAAAGACGTAATTTCGGACCGTAACTTCGAAATCCATCAACTACAAGAAACAAACATTTGCCAATTGTCAATATTTTTTCTTTATTTTTAATGTGTTCAGTTTTACAATATCAATATAATGAGAATATTTTGAAACAAATTTCTACTGCAAATTAATACGACGATATAGTGGACTGAAGTTTGCAACAAGTCCATGTGAATAACTATTTGTTACACCAATCACAGATTGTTCTAACAAGACGAGAAATGACTAAAACATATTTTTGGAGCGAGTGTCCTTCGATATGTTCAACCATCACTGTGTCCTGTGTCATTTTGGTACCATGTTACAAGTTCGTGCCACTGCCTGTCACTGGTGGCACAGTTCCAAGCACATCGTTAGTGCCAAGGCAAACTTTAATTGTGAGCAGCTGCAAGCTGTTTGGGTACATGGTTCAATCACGAACCACGCACGGCATGGGGAAAAACAACACAGAACCCATCTACCATCTTCCGCCGCTGAATTGGGTCCATCAACAATGTGGGATTGCAGCAACACCTTTCCTCTGTAAACCATCCACGACCACTCTGGGTGTGGGAGATTTTCTGGATTTGCGGTGGGGGGGCCAATTATTCATCCAATACTCGACTCGGGGTTTGGTGAACGGATCTCTTCACATGTTCGAGAAAAGCCTGGTTCGGACGGAGGCACTATGCACTGGACATGTTTGGTCGCTGCGGAGTTCTTCGCCGAAGATCATTCAAATTTGTGTGTTGCATCCTATATTTCCTTGAGAATCATCATGCACTGACAAAATGCTCTTGAAGCAGCCACTGCCTCCTGGAGATCGTCAAGTGGCGAGGACTTCGAGGTGTGGACGCATTATCTGAAGATGCAGGTGTCTTCATGCTTTCCCATGCTTTCTTTTTTTCCCATAGCCCGAAGAATGCTGATACAGAGTTCCCATCCTGTCAGGCATGAAACGAGCTGCAGAAGCCGGGTACTTCTTTTTCTGGAAGCAAGCTGTCACAATATCTGATGGACCGGGATACAAAGCTTGCATCCTGCTGTGTTCTTTCTCTAATCCACATTTCGGGCAGTGTCCCGCAACTGTGGAAAGTAGTGGGGACCTGGCCTAGACCAAGCACATCAGTGTCTGCTGAATTTGATTGAAATGGACATGCCACGGCACATTGTTACGGATGGGGGTGGGTCTGAACTCATAATCGGCATGCTCACATGAAGAATATCCGAGAATTTGCTCTTTACTTCCTGCATTGATGCGAGTTCACTGTCATGATACAATTCCTGCAGGTTATGAACAGGCCATGCTGTAAGCGGAACCACAGAGAAGCCACAGCGCACCCTAGATACCCGCTTTTCTTGGTGAATCTGAAAGTTCTTTTGCTGCTGGTGGCAGTGTTGCGTGACGGTGGACACAGATGAAGTGTGCAAAGTGGATTTGTTTGATGATAGAGCCATGAATTTCCGTCATTGTGGTACTTGGGCGTCCAGCCTATTGATCTTGTCGCTTTCGGGATTCCGACCAGCAACAGCAAGGCGTCTCGTTCTTATCTCTGTCTTCAACAGAATAGGACATAAAATGCATATTGTCGTGTCCATTACAATTGGCATTTGGCGTTCTATCAACCCTGGGAAGCAGAGAAGGATTGATAAACAAGGTTTATTTGTCCCGGTGTTGTGAGAAAAATTCCATTCGTGCAGTGGCCTCTTAAGAGGTATTCATCCCGTCTGCCTTTATTAATAGCAACCGGCAATCTTCGCCGATCAGTCGGAAGCTTCGAGTGATAATCCGCACTGCGCATATGTTATGTTAAGTGCATAAGTGACATGTATGACTCAGCTGCACATCGTTGGGTTTTGCGCTCGCCTACTTGGGGAACGAGGGCTTCTTGTGCAGCAGTTTCCCTCATCAGCGGCGCCTCGCAGAAATGTGGTAGCTAGTCCTGGCACCAGTCTCAAATGAGGGCAAACCTCACAGCGAGGGCGCACGGTGGCCTTATTCGAAGACGAAAAGAAGTAGGACGGGATACGAAATGAAGAAAGAAAATGATTTTTAAGAAACTCAGCTCCTCTCGACTCATGCGGCTAAGCACATTAACCCGAGATATTTATAGATGTCGCGCGCAATGTAAACCGATAGGGAAAGGGAGACTATTATTCCTCTTCTCTTTTCTCTCTACACCGTATATAATGGAAGTAACTGTCATTGGGAACCACGTATCCTGTTGGATCCAGAATACTGCATGCGGGTTCCGGGATAAACGCACGACGCGGCAACACTAAACAGAACTAACAACTAAACCCCCGCTCGCCTTTTGGCTAGAGAGACTCGACCGAGTCCGTTGTAACCACAGTTCGTCCAGTGGCATGCAGGTGTAGTTCCCGCGAATACATTTTACCCGCCCAGCTCGGATCCCTGAAGTGCTGGACATTTCAAATAACATGTCCTAAATAATAACCCAGTGGTTGCGTAACTGCACTAAACGACTCATACAGGACACTTATTCGAACACATTCTGCCGGAAGAGAAAAATGGGAACATGAACAAACAAACAGGGTGGAGTTTCGAACTGGTAAGATACAAGATGTTCTAATTTCTACATTACCCGGGCCATGTGGCCCAGGAACCTGTGACTTTAAAGGGATAGACAATAGGAAGGGTCGAATTCAGGGATGGGAGTTGGCAGCAGCAGGCAATGTTTCAAACGAGTCAGTGGCGCAGTCTTTCAGCGCGCCCCTAGGTCTCTTCCCTTTGCTTTTTGCCCCTTTGCCTCTTGTTGGGTTTTTTGGGGTGTTCGTTGTTAAGTGTTGTTGTTTGTTCGTTTTTTTTATTTTTTTTTTTTTTCCCCTTTTCACCGCACTGTGGGCTGCTGGTAGGGGGAGGGCAGATGCCGGTTGGGGGGGGACAGGGGCTAGTGGGTTAGCGCAAACTCACCGCTCAAGGGGCATGCCAGCATAAAAGTACCTCACGCGCAGCCGTCTCAGTCCATTTTGAACTAGGGCCTTTATAATACACAACAAAGATGTCTGGGCTGCACAAATGCAGTCCCCAGCAATGTGGCTGGCCTGCAGGGCGTACTTGCAAACACTGGGAAAGGACGACGGACATGCTCCTACCACAAATAATGGTCCTGTACCTAGGCACACTTGTAACATGGTGTTGAGTTGCCAGAGCAACAAGTGTTACAACAAAGGCACTGGGCCAGGGTACGATGGTACGCGCAAATAATATGGGGTCACAGGCGGGCAGATCAAGGCGGATAAGGCATAAACAAAATGCAGACCAGGTAAGGGTGCAGTACATACAGTCGGCAACATGAAGCTGGCGCGGCCCCTCGGTGGTGGTCTTGTGAGGTTGTGGAAGGGGGAGTGTGGTGGCATGGCTACGGCTCCGAAGTACGGGGCTCGATCCTCCCCTACAGTCTCCCCCAAACGTATTGCCTATCGCCTTGTCCTTGTTCATCACCCACATACTATACCCCCATTAGTTGTAACAAAAAAAAAAACACAGAACAAAAATTTTGGACTTTTAATTTTTTTTTCGTAAATTTTTTTTTCTTATGCGTGTCTCGTACTAACGACACCCCCTTGTTGTTCTTTGTATCGGCTAAACCTGTCCGAAACTGTTCCTATTTTCCAATTCTGTCGAACTGTTAAAAATAAAAATTCCCACACTTTTCCCAATTCTCGAGATCCCTTTTGAAGGATTTGAGGAAGAGACAAGTGATCCTGGTCTCAAGGCCTAATGCAAGCCTCTGAATATGTTCCCGACAGGTTTCAACAACCATTTCCCAAGATGAGTCCAGCGGCCTTCTCACATACAATGAAGGGATGGATGGTGGCGAAAATCGACTAAGGGGAAAGGGGTACAACAGTTTTTATCTATCTATATTACCATTTTTAATTAAAACTTTAATCTATCCCTCCGGGTCCTTTTTCAAGCACAAAGACCTGTCTCCTCTTTAAACTATTCGGTTCGATGCAACCAGATTCCGTCGCCTGTGTTGGTGTTTTTGGTTATTTATTTGGGCCTGCCCGCAAATTTTCTTTTGTTCTCGCCGTGCTCTTGCAAACAATTTCGTGGCTTGCGATGCGTGGCTCCCTGGCAGGTTCTTAATAGTACCCAC
>JAXMNL010000665.1:173-22540 GCA_035128595.1 Eptatretus atami
AAAACACTCTTGACAAGCCGTGTAAATGATTGTTTTTCCCGCAAATATTTTTGTTTAAAGCAAGCTCCTGACATTTTAACGATGTAAGGAGATCCTTTGATCGTAGAAATGTTCACTCATTTTGTATACGATATTAGTAGATTGAGGAAAATGTGTCATTTGGGTCTGAATACCTCTTTTGCACAGCATGCAGGAGTCCATTTTGAAAAGACAATGGAGCTTTGCTTCGCAACAATGTCTCATTTATGTTTGAACTGGCATGAAAATTTCAGGTACCTATCCTCCTTAGGCATCTTAAGCATCCTGTATGTGGGAAAAAATCACTCATATGACGACGTGTAAATTATTGTTTTTCCGCAAAATTTTTTTGTTTTAAGCAGCTCCAATGACATGTAACAGATGATAACGATTGTCCCTCTGAATCCATACTGTTCATCATTCTTGTAGCACTTAATATAGCAAGATTGAGGAAATGTATCTTTTATATGGGTCTGAATACCAATCATTTTTGCACAAGCAGCCAGAGTCATTTTGAAACTCATCACTTAGAGCTTGTGCTTCGCAGGCAAGTTCTAATTTAGTTAGAACTGGCATGCAAATTCGCTTCCCTATTACCATCCTCACCCATTTGACCGCTCCTGTAAGTGGGTGAAATCACTCGTATAAGGCCGTGTAAAATGATGTTTTTTCCGCATAATTTTTGTTATTTTAACGCGTTCATGAAATTTTAACACATGAAAGAGAACCGCCTTGCTGAATCAGGGTGTCACGCATGCTTGTAGCTACTATTGGCAAGATATGAGGGAAATGTGTCTTTTAGGGGTTCTGATACCATATTTTTGCAATCCATGCCAGACGCTCATTTCAAATTAAAAGGCCAATCTTAGGGTTTCCCAGTTTGAACTACCCCTCCATTAGGACTGCATGCAAATTCAGTTCCTACACCCTTCTCGGCCATCTTAACAGCCTTGTATGGTGGAAATCACTCATATGACAAGGCGTGTGACAACTGATGTTTTTCCCGCAAATTTATTGTTTTAAGGCAGCTCCATAATTTTTAAAATGATACGGGATCTTTGAATCTAGAAGTGTTACTTCATTCTTGTGGCTACTATATGGTCAAGTATGAGGAAAATGTCTGTCCATTTAGGGGTCTGAATACGCACTTTTGCACATGCATCCAGGAGTCCATTTTGAAAACTTATCATTGGACTTGTGCTTCGACGCTAATGTTCTGACATTTATGTAGAACTGCATGCAAAATTTCAGCTTCAATATACCTTCCTCACCCATTGACAGGTGCTGTAATGGAAAATTACTCGTTATGACAGCCGTGTCAAAATGATTGTTTCCGCATTAATTTTTTTTATTTAGAGGCAGCTCCATTAAATTTAACACAAGAAAGAGGACCTCTTGCTGATCTTAGAAAGTGTCTCATCATTCTTGTAGTACTTATGGTAAGATTGAGGACAAGTTGTCCATTATTAGGGATCTGAAATACCATCGTTTTTGCACATCCATCCAGCGCTCATTTCAATTTCGAGACCAATCGTTACGGTCTTCCACATTATTGAATTCCCTCCATGAGGACTGGCACTTGGCAAATATTCGTTTCTATACCCTTCAAAAGGCCATTAACAGCATCCTGATTGAAAAATCATATATGCAGCCGTTAAATGATTGTTTCAGCAAATTTTATTGTTTTAAAAGCAGCCCATGAATTTTAACAGAATGATACAGGAGAATTTCTGAATCTGAAAGTGTTATCATTTTGTGGCTATATTGTCAAGATATGAGAAAAATTGTAGCATTTTAGGGGTCTGTGATACATCATTTTGCACATGCGGAAGGAGTCCATTTGAAACTTATCACTGAGCTTGTGCTTCGACCAATGTTCTAATTATGTTATAATGCATGCAAAATTTCAGCTTCCACACCCTCTTCGCCATTAACCAGCCTCTGTATTGGAAATCACTCATTATAAGGCGTGTAAAATGATGTTTTCCGCATTAATTTTTTTATTTTTAAAGGCAGCTCATGAAATTTAACCATATGAAGAGGAGGACCTCTCTGAATCTAGAAGGTGGTCACCATTCTGTAGCTACTAATTGGTCAAGATTGAGAATGTGTCCATTTTAGCGTTCTGATTACCATCATTTTGCAAATCATTCCAGACGCTAGTTCAAATAAAAGACCAACGTTAAGGTCTTCCACATTTTAACTACCCTCCATTAGGACTGGCATGCATATTTTCAGGTCCTATCCTTTGAGCAGCTAACAGCGCTGTATGTGAAAATCACTCATATCAAGCCGTGTAAAATTTGTTTTTCCCGCAAAATTTTTTTGTTTTAAAGGACGCCCCTTGACATTTAATCAGATGTGTACGAATCCTCTGAATCTGAAGTGTCCATCTTCCCTGGAGTACTATATTGTCAGATTATGAGGGAAAATGTGTCCATTTTAGGGTCTGATACCATTTATTTGTTGCAAGCATGCCAGGGAGTCCATTTTGAAACTTTCATTCCTTGGAGGCTTGTGCTTCAACAATGTTCTAATTTGTGTTAGACTGGCATGCAAAATTTAGCTCCTATCCTTCTTCACCCATTTGACAGCTCCGTAGGTGAATCACTCGTATGACAGACGTGTAAATGATTGTTTTTTCCGCTATTTTTTTTATTTAAGAGGCAGGCTCCATGAATTGTAAACAAGAGAGAGACCTCCTGAATCTAGACAGTGTTTCATCTTCTTGTACTACTATATGGTACGATATGAGAAAATTCCATTTAGGTTGGTATACCATTAATTTGCAATGCCATGGCAGGAGGTTTTCAAATAAAAACCAATTCTTAAGGACTCACACATTTGAACTACCCCTTGCATTAGACTTGATGCAATTTCGTTCCTTACCATTCTCCCCCATTGAGGTCTTGTAAGATGGAAATCACTCGTATGACAGGCCGTTGTAAATGATTGTTTTTTCGCTTAATTTTATTTTAAGAGGCTGCTCCATAATTGTAACAAAAGAACCGGACCTCTTTGAATCTATAAGTGTTTCATTCTTGTAGCTGCTATATTGTCAAGAAGATGAGAGAAATTCCATTTTAGGGGTTGAATACCATCATTTTGCACATCCATGCCGACGTCATTTCAAATTCAAAGATCAATCGTTACGGTCTTCCCATTTTAACTACCCTCTTAGACTGGCATGAATTTCAGTTCTAAAACCCTTCTTCAGCCACTAAAGCCTCCTGTATGTGGAAAAATCACTTATATGTAGGCTGTGAAATGATTGTTTTTCCCTGCCTATTTGTTATTTTAAGAGGCGCTCATGAAAATTTACACATGAAAGAGAACCTCCTTCTAAAATCTAGGAAGTGTCACGTCTTCTTGTAGCTATATTATTGGTCAGATATGAGGGAAAAGTGGGTCCTTTTAGGGGTCTGTAATCCATCATTGCACTCCTGGCAGAGCTATTTCAAATTAAAAGACCATCGTTAAGTCTTCCACTTTTGAAACCTCATTTGGACTGGCATGCAAAAATTTCAGTTCTTACCCTTCAACAGCATCGAACCGCCTCGTGTATGTGGAGAAAATTCATCATATGACAGCTGTGTAAATGATTGTTTTCCGCAAAATTTATTGTTTTAAAGGCGCTTCATGAACATTTAGAGTGGATACAGGATTCTGAATCTGAAGTGTTTAACTCATTTTGTTGGTACTTTTAGTCAAGGATAGGGAGAGAAAATGTGTCATTTTAGGGTGCTGATACATCTTGTGCAATGCTCCAGATCCATTTTGAAATTATCATTGAGGTGTGCTTCGCCGCATGTTCTAATTATGTTAGAACTGGCATGCAAGAATTTCAGCTTCATATACCTTCCTCCCGCATTTTGAAGGCTCTGTAAGTGAAAAAATCCTCGTAGACAGGCGTGTAAAATGATTGTTTTTCCGTAATTTTTTTATTTTTAAGAGGCGCCAGAATTGAAGAAAAAACCTGACTCCTGCTGAAGCTAGGAAAGTGTCACTATTCTTTGTAGCTTATTGGTCAAGAATATGGGGAAAATGGTCCATTTTTAGGGGTTGAATACCATATTTTATGCATCAGCCAACGCTCATTTCAAATTCAAAGACACGTTAAGGTCTTCCACATTTAAACTACCCCTCCATTGGACGGATGCAAAATTTTCAGCTTCCTACACCCTTCTTCGCCATCGAACAGCCTCCTGTATGTGGAAAACTCATATACAAGCCGTGTAAAGATGATGTTTTTCGCAAATATTTTTGTTTTAAAGGCAGCTCCATGACTTTTAAGAAGATGAGACATGAGTCCTTGCGATCTAGAAAATGTTCACTCATTCTTTTGGCTACTATATTATCAATATGAGGGAAAATGGTCCATTTTAGGGTCTGATCCATATTTTGCACATGCATGCGCAGGAGTCCCATTTTGAAACTTCATCACTTGGAGGCTTGTGCTTCGCACACATTTCTACATGTTGTTATCACTGCATGCAAACATTTCAGCTTTCTACACACCTACTTAAGGCCAGTCTAACAGCTCCTGTATGTGGAAAAAATCCTTCATATGACAGGACGTGTAACTATGTTTTCCCGCATATTTTTTATTTTAAAGGGCAGTCATAAGATTTTAACAACATGAGAAGAGACTCCTTTGATTAAAGGTGTTCACCCTTCTTGAGCTATATATTGCGTCAAGATATGAGGGAAAATAGGTCATTTTGCGGTTGATCCGTCATGTTGCACTCCATGCCAGCCGGCTCATTTCAAATTAAAGACCAATTCGTTAAGGGCGTTCCACATTTGAACTACCCTCCATTGGGATGGCATGCAAATTTCAGGTCCTTATACCCTTCTTGAGGCCAGTAACAGCTCCTGTATGTGAAATCATATATGACATCCGTGTAAATGATTGTTTTTCCCGCAATGTGTTTGTTTTAAAAGCAGCCCCATGACATTTAACAGATATCAGAGTCCTTGATCTAGAAAGTGTTTCAATCATTGTAGCTACTATTTTAGCAAGATATGAGGGAAGGTCCTTTTATGGTCTTATCATATTGGCACTGATGCCAGGAGTCATTATTGAAACTTCATCACTTGAGGCTTGTGCTACACACCCCAAAACTGTTCTACATTTATGTTAGACTGATGCAAAAATTTCAGCTTATACCTTCCTCCCCATTTGACAGGGCTCTGTAAGTGGACAATCACTCGTATGACAGGCCGTGTAAAAATGATTGTTTTTTCGGCATAATTTTTTATTTAAAGGCAGCTCCATGAATGTAAGAAAGAACCGGACCTCCTCTGATCTGAAGTGTCAATCTACTTAGCTACTATATTTGGTCCACGATTGAGGGATAAATGTGCTTTTAGGGCTGAATACATATTTTTGCCACAATCCAAGCAGGGCTATTTCCAATAAAGACAATAGTTGAGGACTTCACACATTTTGAAACTACCCTGCATTAGACTTGCATGCAAAATTTCAGCTTCCTACACCATCTCAGGCCATCTACAGCTTGATGTGGAAAAATCACTATATGACAGGATGTGTAAATTATTGTTTCCCGCTATTGTTTTTTTTAAGAGTCAGCTCCATGAAATTTTAAGAAATAAAGAGGACTCCTCTGAATCTATAAGGTTCACATTCTTGTAGCTACTATATTAGTCATGTATGAGAAATGGTCCATTTTAGGGTCTGCAATACGATTCCATTTTTGCACATGCATGCAGGAGTTCCATTTTTAACTCAACATTTGGAGCTTGTGCTTCGCACAACCAATGTCTATTATGTAGAATGGAGCAAATTTCAGCTTCCATACCATTCTACCCTTTTGACAGGCTCCTTAGTGGAAAAAATATCGTATGAAGGCGTGTAATGATTGTTTTTTCCGCATAACATTTTTTTATTTTAAGGTCAGCTCCATGATTGTAATGAAAAGAACCGCTCTTTGAATCTAGAAAATGTTCACATGCTTGGTAGCTATATATTGGTCAAGTATGAGGGAAGTGTGTCCATGTAAGGGTGAATCCATCTTTTTCACATCCATGCAGACGCTATTACAATTTCAGAACAATCGTTAGTTTCCACATTTTTAACTACCCGTCCATTAGGACTTGAATGCAAATTCAGCTTCCTCACCCTTTTCGCCCAGACAGCCTCTGTATTGTGAAAAATACTCATATACAGCGTGTAAAATGATTGTTTTACCGCATATTTTTTTATTTAAGAGCGCTCCATGAAATTTTACACATGAAAGAGACTCTTCTGATCTATAGGTGTTCGCGCATTCTTGTAGCTACTTATTGGTCAAGATATGAGGGAATGTCTCCATGTTAGGGGTCTGTACATTCATTTGCACATCCTGCCAGACGCGCATTTCAATTTCAAAGACACGTTAGGTCTCCCACATTTTGAACTTAACCCCGTCTTTAGGATGGATGCAAATCTCAGTCCACACCCTCTCAGCATCTAACACTCTGTATGTGAAAATCATTCTTGACAAAGCGTGTAAAATGATTTATTTTCCCTCAATTTGTGGTTTTAAAGGCGCTCATGACATTTTAACAGTGAAGAGATCCGTCTGATCATAGAAGTGTTTCAATCATTCTTGTTGTGTCAATTATCAATATGAGGGAAAATGTGTCAGTTTAGGGGTTGAATACATCATTTTTGCACATGCTGCCGGAGTCCTTTTGAAACTTTATCATTTGGAGGATTGTGCTTCGCACACAAATGTTACATTTTATGGAACTAGAGCAAATTTCAGCTTCTTCCGTTCTCCATTTGACGGCCTGTAGTGGAAAAATCATCGTAGACAGCCGTGAAAATGATGTTTTTTCCGCATATTGTTTTTATTTTAAGAGGCATGCTCCATCAATGTTAAACGTGATGGAGGACTCGTTGATCAGAAGGTTCACTCATTCTTGTAGCTACTATATTGTCAAGATTATGGGAAAATGTTGTCCATTTTAGGGTCTGAATCCCATCATTTTGCACATCCATGCTAGGAGTCATTCAAAATTAAAGACAATCGTTAAGCGTCACAAATTGAACTTCCCCTTTAGGAGTTGATGAAAATTTCAGCTTCTAACCCCTTCTCAGGCCATATAACTATGCTCCTGGAAGTGAAGAAATCACTGTATGACAGTCCGTGTTTTTCCGACATACTTTATGTATCTAGAGGAAGCTCCTGAGTGTTAATCACGTCATAGAGACTCCTTCTGATCTAGAAAGTGGTTCACTCTTTGTAGGTACATATTGGTCAAGATATGATGGGAAAATGTGTCATTCTTAGGGTTGAATACCATCTTTTTGATCATCTGCAGAAGCTCTTTCAAAATTAAAAAGCCAATCTGTTAATGGCTTTCCATTTTGTAACTACCCTCATTAGGTGCATTGCAAATTTAGCTTCCAACCCTTCTCAGCCATTCTAAGGTTCCTGAAAGGGAAAAATCATGTATGATAGGCGTGTAAAAATGATTGTTTTTTTCCGCTAATTTTTATTGTAATGGCGCTCCATGAATTTACACGTGATAGAGGATCTCTTTGAATCTAGAAAGTGTTCATCATTTTGTAGCTATTATTGTCAAATATGAGGGAAATATGATCCATTTGGGGTCTGAATACCATCATTTTTGCAACCATCTCATGCAAGAGTATTCAAAATTATAAGACCAATCTTAGGCCGTCACACTTTTAACATCCTCCATTAGACGTGATGCAAAATTTTCAGCTTTTACAACCATTTCAGGCCATCTAACGTCTGGAGGATGGAAAAATCTGTAGACAGCCGGTCAAGAATGATTGTTTTTTCCCCATATTTTTTATTTGTAAGATGGCAGCTCCATGAATTTTTAAAGGTGATAGAGGACTCCTTCGACTCTAGAATGTCACGCATTCTTGTTGTACTATATTGTCAAATATGAGGAAATGTGTCCATTTTAGCTGAACCATCATTTCTGCACATCTGCCAGGAGCTCATTTGCAAATTAAAGACCATCGTTAAGGCCTTCACTCATTTGAACTTCCCTCCATTAGACTTTGCTGCAATTCAGTTCTACACTTCTTAGCATCTAACAGCTTGTAAGTGAAATATCACTCGTATACATGCCGTTAAAATGATTTGTTTTTTTTCGCATTATTTTTTATTGTAAGAGGCAGCTCCATGAAATGTTAACACGTGATAGTGCTCCTTCTGAACTTAGAAGTGTTCACTCATCTGTAGCTACTATATTGGTCAGATTATGAGAAAATGTGTCATTTTTGGGTCTGAATACCATATCATTTTTGCAATCCATGCAGGAGCTCATTTTCCAAATAATAAGACCAATCTGTAAGGCTTCACACATTTTTGAACTACCCCTCCTTAGGACTTTGCATGAATTTTCAGCTTCCACACCTCTCAGGCATTAACAAGGCTCCTGTAAGTGAAAAATCACTCGTGATAGGCGTGTAACTAATTTTTTTCGCAATTTTTTTATTGTAAGAGCGCTCATGAATTTAACACGTGTACCAGTATCTTCGATCTAGAACGTGTTCCCTATTTATTGTAGCTATATATGTCAAGACTATGAGGGAAAATGGTCCCATTTTAGGGGTCTGCTAATACCTCATTTTTCACATCCATGCCAGAGAGCTCTATTCAAAATTCAATGAGACAATCGTAAGGCTTTGACACATTTTAATCTCCCCTCCACCTTTGGACCTCTGCATGCAAGAATTCAGTTCGCTACATACCTTCTCAGGCCATCATAACAGGCTCGCTGAAGGAAAAATCACATCTATCGAAGAGCGTGTAATGATTGTTTTTTCGTCAATAATTTTTGGTCTGTAAGAGCGCGTCCAATAGAAATTCTTAACACGTGCGAAGGAGGACCTCCTTCTGACTCTAGAAAGTGTTCACTCAATTCTGTTGCTCTTACTTGTCAAGTATGAGAGCGGAAATGTGTCATTTACGAGGGTCTGATATCCGATCATTTTAGCACATCCATTGCCAGAAGCTCTGTTCAAAATTAAAAAGGCCAATCGTTAAGCCTTTCACACATTTTGAACTTCCCTCACATTAGGACCTGCGATGCAAGCAAGTGTTCAGCTACCTAAACAACCTTTCTACACGGCCATCTAACAGGCTCCTGTAAGTGCAAATACTCGTATACAGGCCGTGGATAAATGATTGTTTTATCCGCAAAACGATTTATCTAGTATGTAGAGGCAGACTCCATGAAATTTTAACACGGTGATAGAGATCCTCACTTCGACTCTAGAAGTTGTTCATCCTTCTTTAGCTACTATTTGTCAAATATGAGGGGAAATGTGTTCCAATTTTTATGAGTCTGTGCTGATCCACCATCATGTTGCACATCCATGCCAGGAAGGGTCATTTACAAAATTAAAAGATGACCAATCGATTAAGTCTTCAACATTTTAGAACTCCGCTCCATTAGGGACTCTGCAAAATTTTCTGCTGTCGTAAAACCCTTCTCAGGCCATTGCTTGAACAGGCTTGAAGTGGGAAATCTACTCCGGTATGAGTAGGCACGTGTAATAAAATAGCTTGTTTCTCCGCATCAATTTTTTTATATGGTAACAGCAGCTCATAAATTTACACACCGTGATAGGAGCTGCCTTCTGACTCCGTAAACGGTTCACTCAATTCTTGTAGCAACTACATTATTGTCAAGACATGGGGGAAAATGTGTCCATTTTAGGGCGTCTCGAATGACCACTTCCATTTTTGCATCATACAGGAATTCCATGCCCAAGCTCATTCAATTATACAACGACATACGTCCTATAGGCCCTCGTCCACACACATTGTTGAACGTCCCTCGCATTAGACTTGACTGCAAATGTCAGTTGTACCAGACGAGCCCTTTCCTCAGGCCATCTAACAGCTCTCTGAAGTGGAAGAATCACTCAGTAGAAGCAGTGATAAATGATGCTTTTTCCACATTAATTTTATTATTTGTTAGATGCGCAGCTCCATGAAATTTTAACAGGTGATAGAGCGGACTGCGCTTGCTGCTATGCTAGACAAGTGTTCAGTCACTTTTGTACTAGTACTTATTGGCACAAGATATGAGGGAGCAAATGGTCCAGTTTTAGGCCGTTCTGAATACATTTCATTTTAGCAATCAGCATCCAGGAGAGCTCATTTCAAAATTAAAAGCCACATCTACTAGCCTTCACCAACATTATTGAACTACCCCGATCCATTAGACTTGCATGAAATATTTCAGCTTCCTACACAGTCTTCCTCAGGCCATCTAAGCGGATCTCTGTAAGTGGACAAATCCACACTATGACAGGAGGTGTAAATGATTGTTTTTTCGACCATAATATTTTTTTATGTAGGCAATGGCAGCTCCATAATTTTAACAGTGATGGACGTCGTTTACCTAGAGGTTCTCATTTTGTAGTGTATATTATCAAGATATGAGGGAGAAATGTGTCATTTTAGGGGTCTGAATACTCATTTTGCCATCCAGGCCACAGCTCATTTTCAAAATTAAAAGACCAATCGTAAGGCTTTCACACATTTTGACTACCATTCCATTAGGACTGCAGCAAATTTCGCTTCCTACAACCTTTCTCAGGCCATCATAACAGGCTCCTGTAGTTGGAAAAATCACCGTCCTGACAGGACGTGTAAATGATTGTTTGTTCAAGCATAATTTTTTATTGTAGATGCAGCTCCCAATCAAATTTTAACAGTGATAGAGGACCTCGTTCCCCCCCAGACTCCAGAAAGTATTCATCATCTTTAAGCTACTATATAGTCAAGATATGAGAAATGTGTCCATTTAGGGGTCTGATACCATCATTTTGCACTGCCAGCCAGGAGTATCAAATTGAAAGACCAAGCGTTAGCCTTCACACATTTTGAACTTCCGCCTCCATTAGGACTTGCACATGCCAAATTCGCTTCCAGCACCTTCCTCAGGCCTTTCTAAATGTTCCTGAAAGTGAAAATTCACTCGATTAGGGTTAAATGATTTTTTTTCCTATGTTTTATGTAAGAGCAGCTCCATGAAATTTAAACGTGAAGAGGAGCTCCTTAATCTAGTGTCACTATTCTTGTACTACTTTATTGGTCAGATATAGGGAATGTTCCATTTAGAGTCTGCATACCATAATTTTTGCACCATCATGCAGGGCTCATTCAAATTAAAAAGACCAATCGTTAAGGCCTTCACACATTTTAATTCTCATTGACTTGCATGCAAAATTCAGCTTCTTCACCTTCCTTAGGCATTCTAACAGCTCCTGTAAGTGAAAATCCACGATGACAGGACGTAATGATTGTTTTTTCCGGCATAATTTTTTTTATTGAGAGGCGCTCATAATTAACAGGTGATAGAAACGTCTTTCTGACTCTGAATTGATTCACTCATTCTTGTAGCTGCTTTTAGTCAAGATATGAGAAAATGTGTCATTTTAGGCTTGATACCCATTTTGCACATCGGCCAAGGAGCTCATTCAATTAAAAGACAATCGTTTAAGGCCTTCACACATTTTGACACTACCGCCTCAATAGGACTTGCATGCAAATTTCAGCTTCTTACACCTTTCCTAGCCATCAACAGGATCTGGAAGTGGAAATCACTGTATACAGACGTGTAAAATGATTGTTTTTTTTCCGCATATTTTTATTGGAAGAGGCAGCTCCATCAAATTTTAACCGGAGGAGGACGTCGTTCTGACTCAAAGTGTTCACTCATCTTGTCTACTATATTGTAAGATATGAGGAAATGTGTCCATTTTAGGGCTGAATACATCATTTTGCACATCAGGCAGAGTCATATTCAAAATAAAGGACAATCGTCAGGCTTCAACTTGAACTTCCCCTCTCATAGGAACTTGTCAAATTTCAGCTTACAAACACCTTCCTCGGCCATCTAACGGTTCTGAAAGTGGAAAATCTCGTATTGATGGCCGTGTAATGATTGTTTTTTTCCGGCATATTTTTGATTGTAAGAGGCAGGCTCTGGAAATTGTAAACGTATTAAGGAGGCTCCTTCTGATCTAGAGTGTTCACTCATTTCTTGTAGCTACTTTATAATTCAGATATGAGGAAATGGGTCCATTTTTAGCTGAATACCCTTTCATTTTTGCACATCATGCCAGGGAGCTTTCTTTTAAAATTAAAGGACCAATCTGTAAGCCTTCAAATTTTGAACTTCTCCATTAGGACTGCATGTCAAAATTCAGCTCTCCACCTTTCTTAGCATCTAACAGGCTCCTGAAGTGAAAAATCACAATATACAGGACGTGTAAAATGATTGTTTTTTCCGCTTAATTTTTGTTTTATTGTTAAGAGCCGCTCATGAGATTTTAACAGTGATAGGACGTCTTTCTGACTCTAGAAGTTTCACTCATTCTTGTATCTCTATATTAGTCAAGATATGAGGGAATGTTCCATTTTAGGCGTTGAATACCCATTTTTGCACAATCCAGGCCAGAGTCATTCAAAATTATAAAGACCAATCGTTAAGGCCTTCACAATTTTGAACTACCCCCCTTAGGACTTGCATCAAAATTTCAGTTCCACACTTTCCTCGGCCATGTACAGGCTCCTGGAAGTGGAAAAATCACTGTATGAAGGACGGTAAACAGGATTGTTTTTTTCGCATATTTTTTATTGTAGAGGGCAGTCATCATTTAACACGTGATGGAGACCTCGTCTTGACTCGAAGTGTTCACTCTATTCTTGTACGCTATTATATTGGTCAATATATGGGAAATCGTGTCCTTTTAGGGTCTGATACCATCATTTTGCACATTCAGGCAGGATACTCATTTCAAAAATTAAAAGACCATCTTAAGGCCTTCAAACATTTGAACTACCCCTCCTTTAGACTTGCATGCAAATTCAGTTCCAACACCTTCCCTCAAGCGCCATCTAAATCAGGCTCCTGGAAGTGGAAAAATCACTCGTTTGACTCCGTGAAGGATTGATTTTTCCGCATATTTTATATGTAAGAGCACCAATGAAGTTTTACATGTGATAAGAGGACTCTTCTGAATCTAAAAAGTGTTCAGGCGTCTTGAAGCTACTATATGTCAATATGAGGGTAAATATGTCCATTAGGTGGTCTGAAATACATCATTTTGCACCATCCATGCCGAAGCTCATTCAAAATTAAAAGCAGTCCGTTAAGGCCTTACACATTTTGAACTTACCCCATTAGACTTGCATGCAAAATTTCAGTTCTACAACTTCTCATGGGCCATCTACAGGCTCCTGGGAAGTGGAAAATCACTCGTAGACCGGACGTGTTAAAGATTGTTTTTCCGCATATTTTTTTATTTAGAGCAGCTCCATCAAATTTTAACAGTGATGGGGCCTCTTTGATCCACGAAAGTGTTCATTATTCTTGTAGTACCTATTATTGGGCAGATATGAGGTAAAAATGTGTCCATTTTAGGTCTGAATTACATCATTTTTCAATCCAGGCCAGGAGGCTCATTTCAACAATTAAAGACAATCTTAAGCTTCCAATTTTAACTTCCTCCATTGAGATTGCATGCAAAATTTCAGCTTCTAAACCTTTTAGGCCATCTAACAGGCTCGGAAGTGGAAAATCACTCGTATGCTAGGCCGTTGAAATATTTTTTTCCGCATATTTTTATTGTAGAGGCAGCTCCATGAAATTTTAACACGGTAGAGGAGCTCCTTCCTGATCTAGAAATGTTCAGCATTTTGTAGTACTATTTGTCAAGTATGAGGAACATGTGCCATTTTGGGGTCTGAAGACCATATTTTTGCACATCCATGCAGCTCATTTCCGCAATTAAAGACCAATCGTAAGGCCTTCACACATTTTGAACTTCCCCATTAGGACTTGCATGCAAATTTCAGTTCGACTCTTTCTCAGCAGCTAAACAGCTCTGAAGGGAAAATACCTATGAACGGACGGTAAAATGATTGTTTTTTCCGCTAATTTTTTATTGAAGAGGCAGCTCATCAAATTTTAACCTGATGGAGGACCTCCTTTTGACTCCAGAAAGTTCATTTCTTTTAGTACATATATTGTCAAGATTTGAGGGAAATGTGTCCCATTTAGGGGTCTGCAATACAGATTTTTGCACATCCATGCAGAAGAAGCTCATTTTCAAAATTAACAGACCAATCGTTAGCCTTCACACTGGTTGACTTCCCCTTCCATTAGACTGCATGCAAAATTCAGTTTCCTACTTTCTCAGGCGCATTACAGCTCTGTTAAGTGGAAAATCACATATGACAGACGTGTTAAATGATTGCTTTTTCGCCTAATTTTTTATTGTAAGAGCAGCTCATGGAAATGTTTAACAGGTATTAGGGACTCTTTTGACTCTAGAAGATGTTCACTCATTACTTGTAGCTATATTAGTCAAGATATGAGGAAAATGTGTCCATTAGGGTCTGAATCCTCTTTTGCACATCATGCAGGAGCTATTTCAAATTAAAGACAATCTTAAGGCCTTCACACATTTTGAACTTTCCCCTCTATTAGGAGTGCATGCAAAATTTCATTTCCTCACCCTTCTCAGGCATCTACAGGCTCTGGAGTGGAAAATCACTCGTATGACAGTCCGTGTAAATGATTGTTTGTCCGATTATTTTATTATTCTAAGAGCAGCTCATGAAGTTTAACCGTGATAGAGGACCCTCCTTCTGAATTTAGAAATGTTCACTCATTTGTAGCTACTATATTGGTCAAGATATGAGGAAAATGTGTCATTTTAGGGGTTGAACCATCATTTTTGGCACATCATGCAGAAGCTTCATTTCAAAAATTATAAGACCAATCGGTTAAGGCTTTCACAATTTTTAATACCCCGTCCATAGGACTTCATGCAAAATTTCAGCTTCCTACACCTTCTTCAGGCCATCGACACAGCCTCCTGTATTGTGAAAAATCACTATATAAAGCGTGTAATATGATGTTTTTCCCGCAAAATTTTTGTTTTAAAAGGCAGCTCATACTTTTAAGAATGATACAGGGATCCTTCTGAATCTAGGAAATGTTCCGCATCTTGTGCTACTATTAGTCAAGATATGAGGGAAAAATGTGTCCATTTTAGGGGTCTGAATCCATCATTTTTTTGCACAGCATGTAGGAGTCCTTTGGAACTTCATCAACTTGAGCTTGGTTGCACATTTTACATTTTTGTTATATGCTGCAAAAAGTTTTCAGTTCCTACACCCTACTTCAGGATCTACAGCCTCCTGTATGTGGAAAACACTATATGACAGACGTTGTTAATGATGGTTTTCCCGCTAATTTTTTATTTAAAAGCAGCTCATTAAATATTTAACAATTGAAAAGAGACCTCTTCTGAGTAGAGTGTTCACCATTCTTGTAGCACTATATGGTCAGATATGAGGGAGAAAGTGTCCTTTAGCGATGAATACCATTGTGCACACATGCCAGACGCTCATTCAAATTAAGAAGACATCGTTAGGATCTCACATTTTGAACTACCCTTCATTAGACTGGCATGCAATTTCAGGGGTCCTATACCCGTCTTGGGGCCATCTACAGTACTGTTAGTGAAAATCTCAGATGACAGCGTGTAAATATGTTTTTCCCGCAATTTTTTTTTTTAAGTCAGCCCCAGACATTTAACGATGATAAGGAGATCCTCTGATCTAGAAAGTGTTTCAATCATCTGTAGCTACTATATTAGCAAGATATGAGGGAATGGTCCATTTTAGGGGTCTTAATACCATCATTGTGACATGCTGCAGGGAGTCCATTGAAACTTCACTTGGAAGGCTTGTGCTACCAACAGATGTCTACATTTATTTAAATCTGCATGCAAAAATTTCAGCTTCATATCCTTCCTCACCCCATTGACAGGCTCCTGAGTGAGAAAAATCATCGTATGACAGCCGTGTAAGAGATGATTTTTTTCCGCATAGTTTTTGTTTTAAGATGGCGCTCCATGAATGTAAGAAAGAACCGGACTCCTTCCTGATCTAGAAAGGGTCAATTCATACTTGTAAGCTACTATTTGTTCACGATATGAGTAAAATGTGTCCATTAGGGTCTAATCCCATTATTTTTGCAAATCAGCGCAGCTCATTTCAAAATTAAAAACAATCGTTTAGGACTCACCATTTTGAACTACCCTGCTAGACTTGCATGCAAAATTTCATCTACACCCTCCTTCAAGGCATCTAACAGCCTCTGTATGTGAAAAATACTTTCATATTGACAGGATGTGTAAATGATTGTTTTTTCCCGCATATTTTTTTATTTAAAGGAGCTACATGAAATTTTAAGAAATGAAAAGGACTTCATTCTGATCTATAAGGGTTCACCCATTCTTGTAGCTAACTATATATCAGATTGAAGGAAAATGTGTCCATTTAGGGGTCTGAATACCAGATTTTTGCAACATGCTGCTAGGAGTCATTTTGAATTTCATCAGTTTGGAGGTTGTTCGCAAACAAGTGTCTAATTATGTAGACTGGCATTGCAAATTTAGCTTCCTATACGTTCTCACCCTTTGAAGGTCTGTAGTGAAAAATCATCGTATGACAGGCGTGTAAAATGATTTGTTTTTCCGATATTTTTTATTTTAGAGTCAGCTCCTGAAATTGTTAAGAAAAGAACGGACCTCTTCTTGATCTAGAAAAATGTTCATCATCTTGTAGCTACTAAATTGGTCAAGTATGAGGGAAAGTGTGTCCATTTTAGGGTTGAAATACCATCATTTTTGCACATCCATGCCATGACGTCAGAAAATTTCAAAACAATCGTTAAGTCTTGCCCCATTTTGAACTACCCTCCATTAGGCTTTGCATGCAATTCAGTTCCTACACCCCCTTCTTAGGCCAGCTACAGCCTCTGTATGTGGAAAATCACTATGTATGACAGCCGTAAAATGATTGTTTTCCCGCATAATTTTTTTTATTTAAGAGGCAGGCTCTGAAATTTTACACATGAAAGCGGACCTTCCTTTGAATCTAGAAGTGTTCCCGCATTCTTGATAGTTATATGTAAGATATGAGAGGAAAATTCTCCATTTTAGGGTCTGAATACCATCATTTTTTGCCATCATGCAGACGCTCATTCATTTCAAAACATCTGTTAAGTCTTCCACATTTTGAACTACCCCTCCATTGGACTGGCTGCAAAATTTCAGCTTTCTACACCTTCTTCAGGCCATTCTACAGCCTCCTGTTGGGAAAAATTCACGATGAAGCCGTGTAAAATTATGTTTTGCCTCAAGTTTGTTTGTTTAAGGCAGCTCCATGACTTTTACGATGATACAAGGAGATCCGTCTGAATCTAGAAATTGTTCATCTTCTTGTAGCTAGATTTAGTCAGATATGAGGGAAATGTGTCATTATTAGGGTCGTGATACCATACATTTTGGATCATGCATGCCAGAGTCCATGTTTGAAACTCATCATTTGAGGCTGGCTTCGACACAATGTTCTACTTTAGTAAGAATGGCATGCAATTTCAGTTTCCTTATACCTTCCTCACCCCTTTGACAGGCTCCGTAGGTGGAAAAATTCATGTGACAGGCCTGAAATGATTGTTTTTCCGCATGATTGTTTTTTATTTTAGACGCAGCTATCAATTTTTAAACCGTGATGGAGGACCTCTTCTGACTCCAGAAAGCATTCATTCTTGTAGCTACTATATGGTCAAGAATGAGGAAAAGGTGTCCATTTTAGGGTCTGAATAATCATCTTTTTGCAATCCTAGCCAGGAGCTCATTCAAAATAAAAGACCAATCTCTAAGCCCTTCACAAATTTTGAAACTTCCCTCCATTTAGAGTATTAGGACTTGCATGCAAAATTCCAGCTTCCTACACCTTTCCTCAGGCCATCTAACAGGCTCCTGTACGTTGAAAAATCACTCATGTGACAGGCTGTGTAAAATGATTGTTTTTTATCCACATAATTTTATTATTGTAAGAGGCAGCTCCATGAAATTTTAACACCTGATAGAGGACCTCCTTCTGTGAAGCCAACATTGGTCTTTTAATTTTGAAACTCACTGCAGGAGTGCAAAAATGAGACTTCAGACCCTAAAATGACACATTCCTCATTCTGCCATATAGTAGCACAAAGAGTGAGAACACTTTCTGAGTCAGAAGAGGTCTCCATCACGTGTTAAAATTTGGAGCTATCTTACAATAAAAAATTTATGTGAAAAAACAATAATTTACACGTCGTCTACGATGTATTTCCACCTTAAACGACCTGTTAGATGTCCTGAGAAAGGGTGAGAGCTGAAATTTTGCATGCAATCCAATGGAGGGAGTTGCAAAGAGTGAAGGCCTTAACATTGTCTTTTAAATTTGAAATGCTCTGCAGGATGTGTAAAATGATGGTATTCAACCCTAAATTGACACATTTCCTCATATATGGACAATATACGTACCTACAGAAATGATGACCACTTTCTACATTCAGAAGGAGTCCTTATCACGTGTTAAATTCAAGACTGCCTCATAAATAAAAATATGCAAGGAAAACAATATCATTTTACACGGCCGTCATTACGAGTTTTCCACTTCAGGAAGCCTTTAGATTGCCTGAGGAAGTTTGTAAACTGATTTGCATGCAAGTCCAATGAGGAAGTCTAAAAAAATGTGAATGGCTTACCGATGTGCTTTAATTTGAAATGTCTCTGGCACTGATGTGCAAAAATGATGGTATTACAGACCCCTAAAGGACACATTTTCCCTATATCTTGACCCAATATATCGTAGTACAAGATATAGTGAACACTCTTTAGAGTCAAAGGAGTCTCCTATTCACGTTTAAAAATTTCATGGGCCTCTACAATATAAAATATTAGCGAGAAAAACAATCATTTTACTACGCCTGTCATACGAGTGATTTTCCACTCAGGAGACTTTAGTATGTGAGGTTCTGGAAGCTGAAATTTTGCATTCATAGTCCTAATGGAGGCGTATCTAAAATGTGAAAGCCTTAACACTTGCTTTAATCTTCAAATGAGCTTCTGGCATGGAGTGCAAAAATGATGTATCAGACCTAAAATGGCAATTTCCCTCATATCATTGACCCAATATCATACTACAAAGGTGAACACTTTCGATCAGAAGGAGCCTCCATCACATGTTAAAACATTTAGAGCTGCCTTACAATGAAAAAAATTATCGGAAATACAATATTTTAACACGTACTTCATATCGATGATTTTCTCACTTCAGGACGCTTTGATGCCTGAGGATAGGCGATGGAAACTGAAATTTTGCCATGAAGTCTAATGAAGGGTAGTTCACCAATTTGAGGCCTTAACGATTGCGTCTTTAATTTGAAATAGGCTCTGCGGATGTGAAAAACGATGTATTGTCAGACCCCTAAATACCATTCCTCATATCTTGACAATATACACTACAAAATGATGAACACTTTCTATGTCAGAAGCGAGGTCCTATCAACGTGTTAAAATTTCATGAGCTGCCTCTTACAATAAACAATTATGCGAAAAAACAATCATTTACAACGTCCTGTCATGAGTGTTTCCGACAAGCTTGTTAGATTGGCCTGAGAAGGTGTAGGAGCTAAATTGCAGCAAAGTCCTAATGAGGGTAGTTCAAATGTGTGAAGGCTTAACATGATGTCTTATTATTGAAATAGCCTGTCTTGGCATGTGCAAAAATGATGGATTCAACCCTAACAATGACACATCCTCCAAATCTTACTAAATATGCAGACACGAATGTAGACACTTTCTAGTCAGAAGAGTCCTCTATCACTGTTAAAATTTCATGGACTGCCTCTTAAATAAAAATTATGCGAAGAAAACAATCATTTACACTCCTGTCATATGATGTGATTTTTCACTTCACCGAAGCCGTTAGATGGCCTGAAGAAAGTGTGAGGAAGCTTGAAATTTGCATGCAAGTCCTAATGGAGGACGTTTCAAAGTGTTGATAACTTACGATGTCTTTTAATTTTGAAATAGCTCCTGGCTGGATGCAAAAATATGATTCAGACTCACTAAAATGACACATTTTCCCTCATATCTGCATATATACACAAGAATAATGAACACTTTCTAGATTCAGTAAGGGTCTCTATCCGCATGTTAAATCATGGAGCTGCCGTTCTACAATAAAAACTTATGCGAAAAAACACATCAATTTTACACGGCTCTTACGATGTGATTTTTCCACTATTTCAGGAACCTGTAAGCCTGAGGACAGGTGTATGGAAGCTGAAATTTGCATGCAAGTCTTATGAGGGAGTTCAAATTGTGAAGGCCTACGATGCATTAATTTGAAATGAGCTCCTGGCTGGATACCAAATAATGGTATTTCAGACACTTAATGGACACATCACCTCACTATTTTACTCAATATAGTAGCTACAAGAATGAGTGACACTTTCTAAGTTAAAGGACTCCTCTATCACCTGTAATAATTCATGGAGCTTCCATCTTACAATAAAAAATTTACGCGAAAAAAACATATATTACACGCCGTCATAGATGATTTTCACACAGGAGCCTAGATGCCTGAGAAAGGTTAAGAAGCTTAAATTTTGCATGCAACCTAATGAATGGTAGTCAAAATGTGTGAACCTTAACGATAGTCTTTTAATTTGAAATGATCTCTGCATGATGTGCAAAAAGATAGATTTCAGACCCCTAAAATGGACACTTTTCCTCATATATTGACCATATAGTACTCAAGAATGAGTGAACACTTTCTGAGTCAGAAGGACCTTATCACGTGTTAAAATTTCATGGAGCTGCCTCTCAAAAAAATTAGCGAAAAAAACAATCATTTACACGGCCTGTCAAGAGTATTTTCCACTTTCAGGAACCTGTTAGATGCCTGAAGAAAAGTCTGCGAATACTAATTTTGCATGCAAGTCCAATGCGAGGGGTAGTTCAAAATGTGTGAAGCCCTTGACATTGTCTTTAATTTTTAAATGAGCTTCTGGCATGAGGTTGCAACAAATGATGGTATTCAACCCCTAAAATGACACATTCCCTCATATCTTACATAATATATTAGCTACAAGAATGAACGTGAACACTTTCTAGATTCAGAAGGATCCTCTATCCGTTCAAATCTTCATGGAGCGCCTCTTAAATAAAAAAATTATGCGAAAACAATCATTTACCGCTTCTACGAATTTTCCAACTTAATCAGCGAACTTTAATGCCTGAGAAGGCAGGAAGCTGAAATTTTGCATGCAATCTAATGAGGGTAGTTCAAATGGTTAGCCTTAACGATTGTCTTTTAATTTTGAAAGAGCTCCTCATGATTGCAAAAATGATATTCAGACCCTAAAATGGACACATTTTCCCTCATATATCTTGACCAATTATAGTAGCTACAAGAATGAGTGAACACTTTCTAATTCAGAAGAGGTCCTCTATCACTGTTAAAATTCAGTATGACTGCCTCTTACATAAAAAATATGCGAAAAAAAAACAATACATTTACACGCCTGTCATACGAGATGATTTTTCCCACTTTCAGACCTGTTAGATGCCTGAGAAAGTTGGAAGCTGAATTTTGCATGCAAGTCCTAATGAGTAGTTCAAAAATGTGTGAAAGCCTTACGATTGGCTTTAATTTTGAAAGAGCTCCCCCCTGGGCATGCGATGGCAAAAATGATGGTATTCAGACCCCTAAATGGACCACATTTTCCCTCATATCTTCGACAATATAGTAGCTACAAGAATAGTGAAACCACTTCTAGATCAGAAGAGTCCCTATCACCGTTAAATTCATGCAGCTGCTTCTTACATAATAAAATTATGCGAGAACAACATCATTTACACTGCTGTCATGACAATGGATTTTTTCCACTTCAGAGCCTGTTAGATGCCTAAAGGGTTGGAGCTGAAATTTCATGCAATCCCTATGAGGGGACTTTCAAATGTGTGAAAGCCTAACTGGTCTTTTAATTTTGGAAATGACTTCCTGCATGGTGCAACAATATGGTATTCAGAACCTAAATGACCATTTCCTCATATCTGCCAATATAGTAGCTAAAATAGAAGACCACTTTCTGATCAAAGGAGTCCTCCATCACCTGTTACAATTCATGGACGCTCTATACATATATAAATAATTATCGGGGAAAAAAACAATCATTTACACGCCTGTCATACGTATGATTTTGCCACTCCAGGGCTGTTAGATGGCCAGAGGCAAGAGCTTGAAATATTGCATGTCAAGTCCTAATGGGGTGAATTCAAAATTGTGTAAGTTACTGTCTTTAATTGAAATGAGCTCCTAGCATGATGTGAAAAATAATGTGTAATTCAACCTAAATGACATTCTTCCCTATATCTGACATAAGTAGCTACAAGAATGTAGTGAAACACTGTCTAGATCAAAGAAGAT
>JAXMNL010000665.1:22760-37011 GCA_035128595.1 Eptatretus atami
GGAGAGATGACAGGCCGTGTAAATGATTGTTGTTTTTTCCGCGTAATTTTTTATTGTAGTAGAGTATGAAATTTTACAGGTGAGTGAGGAGTTTTGATCCAGAGTGTTATCATTCTTAGTAGCTACTATATAGTAGATTGAGGGAAAAATGTGTCATTAAGTCTGAATCATTTTTTGCAATCCATGCCAGGTCATTTCAAAATTAAAGACCAATGTAAAGGTTCAGAACAATTTGACTACCTGCTTAGACTTGCATGCAAAATTTGCTTCTTCACTTTCCCTCAGGCATCAGCTGCTGTCGTGGAAATACTGTATGCAGCGTGTAAAATTGCTTGTTTTTTCGCACTAAATTTTTAAATTGAAACAGGCAGCTCATGAAATTATTAACAGTGATGAGGACTCCTCTGATCTCTAGAAGTGTTTATTCTTGTGATACTATATTGGTCAATGTTATGAGGGAAATGTGTATTTTATGAGTCTGAATACCATTTTTGCACTCATGGAAGCTCATTTCAAATTAAAGAGACATGTTAAGGCATTAACATTTTGAACGTCCGTCCATTAGGACTTGCTGCATTTAGCTTCACAGCTTCCTCAGGCATTACAGTTTGAATGAAATATGTATGACCAGGACGGTGTAAAATGATTGTTTTTAAATAATGTATTATTGTAAGAGGCGCTCCATGAAATTTTACAGTGATGAGGACTCTTCTGATCTTCAGAAAGTGTTACTCTTCTTGGTAGCTACTGATTATGGTCAAGATTGAGGGAAAATGTGTTCTTTTAGGGTTGAATACATCATTTTTGACATCATTCCAGAGCTCATTTCAAAATTAAAAGCAGGATCGTTAAGGCTTCATCATTTTGAACTCCTCCATTAGGACGTGCATGAAAATTCGTTCCTTGTTCTAGGGCTCTACGATGCTCTGGAGTGGAAAAAATCACTGTAGGAAGGAGGTAATGGTTGTTTTTTCCGCTATATTTTTTATTGTAAGAGGCAGCTCATGAATATTTTGAACGAGTGAAGAGACCTCTTTGATATCAGAAAGTGTTCATCATTTTTGTAGATACTATATCGGTCGAAGATATGAGGGAATGAATTGTCCTTTTTAGGGTCTGTACCATATTTTTTGCAATCCCATGCCAGAAGCTGCATTTCAAAATTAAAGACCTTATCGCTTTAAGGCTTCACACATTTCTGAACTACCCTCCATTAGGCTTGCATGCAAATTTCGCTTCTAACTTTCACTAGCATCTAACAGGTTCTGTAAGTGGAAAATCGCAATTGCGGAACGTGTAAGATTGATTGTTTTTTCCCGGCCATAATTTTTGTGTAGTAGGCACTCTGAATTTTACACGTGATGTATGAAGTCCTTTGATTCAGAAGTGTTCACTGATTTTGAGTACTATTTGGTCAGATATGAGGAAATGTGGTCGTATAGTTTAGGGGTTGATCATCATTTTTGCAGATCCCCAGAGTAGTCATTTCAAAATTAAAAGAACCATCGTTAAGCCTTCAATTTTGATTACCTCATTAGACTTGCATGAAATTTAGTTCTACATTTTCTAGGCCTTAACGGCTCCTGTAGTGGAAAATCACATGCGTGGACGTGTAAATGATTGTTTTTTCAATTTTTTTATTGTAAGGGCCAGTCCATGATTTTTAAGTGTAGAGGACTCTTTGCTTTAGAAGTGTTCTCTTTGTTAGCTATATTTGCGTCAAGATATGGGGAATGTGTCAATTGGTGTGTGATACATTATGTTTCAATCATGCGAGGACTTATTACAAATTTAAAAGTACAATCGTTGAGGCTTTACGACATTTTGACTACCCGACCTTAGGAACTTTTGCATTGAAATTTTCAGCTTCTACTCTTCTTAGGCACTACGGTTCTGAAGTGGAGAATATTCAGGGTATGAGGGTGTAATGTTATTGTTTCCGCTAATTTTTTTTAATGAGAAGCAGTCCATGAAATTTTAAACGTGATAAGGACTCCTTTTGACTTAGAAAGTGTTCAGCTTCTTTGTAGTACTATATTGGTCAGATATGAGGGAAATATGTCATTTAGGAGTTGAATACATCAGTTTTGCATCCATGCAGAAGTCATTTCAAATTATTAATAGCATCGTTAGCTTTAACTTTTGAAACGTTTCCCGTCCTATTAGGATTGCTGCAAGAATTTAGTCTTCATAACATTCATAGGATCTAACAGGCTTCCTGAAGTGCAAATCACTCGTATGACAGGGTGTAAATGATTTTTTTTCCATAATTTTGTATTGTGAGGCAGCTCATCAATTGTACACGTATGAGGATCCTTCTGATTTCTAGAAGTGTTACTCAGTTATTGTAGCTGCTTATTGGTTAGATATGAGGGAAGGTTCCTTTTAGGGGTCTGAATACCATATTTTTACAATCCATGCCAGGCTGCATTCAAATTAAACACGCATCGTTAAGGCATTACAACATTTGAACATACCTCATTAGGATTGAATGCAAATTTTCGCTTCCATGCCTTTCTAGGCCATTCACAGGTACTCGAGTGGAAAATATCATGTGATGAAGGCCGTGTAATGATTGTTTTTCTCAGCATATTTTTTATTGTAAGAGGAGTCATGAAATTGTTAACACGTGATGGAAGGAGCTGACCTTTGACTCTAGAATAGTGTTCTCAGTTTTTGTAGCTACTTATTGGTCAAGATATGAGGGAATGTGTCATTTTGGGGTTGATACCATCATTTTTGCAATCTGCCAGAAGTCCATTTCGCAACATTAAAGACCAATCGTTAGGTTTCCACATTTTGAGAACTCTATTACGGCATTGCATGCAAATTTCAGCTTCCTGTAGCAGCTTCTGGACGGCTCCTGTGTTGGAAAATCACTCGTATGAAAGAGCGTGTAAATGATTGCTTTTTTTTCCAGATAATTTTTTATGTGTAAGCAGCTCATGAAATTTTACAGTGATAGGGAGCCTCCTTTTGCATTAGAAAGTGTTATCATTTTGTAGCTATAGATTGGTCAATATGGAGGAAAATGTGTATTTTATATGAGTTGAATACGATATTGCCTGCCTAGAATCTATTTCAAAATTAAATGACCATCGTTTAAGCTTCAAATTTGAACTACCCTCATTAGGACTTGCATGCAAAATTTCGCATTTCCAACACCCTTCCTCAGGTTCATCTAACAGGTTCTGTCAGTGGAAAATACTCATGCAGGCGTGTAAAATAGATTGTTTTTTCCGCATAATTTTTATTGTAAGAGGCTAGCTCAATGATTTTGAACACTGTGTATAGAGGACGTTCCTTTGACTCAGAAAGTTTCACTCATTTGAAGCTATATTTCGTCAAGTATGAGGGAAATGTGTTCCATTTTATGGGGGTCTGAATACCATATTTTTGCCATCCTGGAGTTTGTCAAAATTAAAGCAATCGTTTAAGGCCTTCAAAATTTTGAATACCATCATTAAGATTGCATGCAATTCAGCTTCACACTTTCTAGGCCTCTAACAGGCTTCTGAAGTGGACAAATATTCAGTATGACGGAGTGTAAAATGATGGATTTTTCCGCATATTTATTATTAAGTAGGCATCATGAATTTTAACACGTGAATAGATGGATCCTTCTGACATCTGAAGTGTCTACTCATTCTAGTGTAGTATATATGGGCTAAGAATATGGGGAAAATTGTCATTTTAGGGTCTTGAATAATCATTTTTGCACACCATTCCATGCAGGGCTCATTTTCAAATTAAAAGAAACGTTAAGGGTTAACCAATTTTGACTAACTTTGATTGCATGCAAATTTCGCTTCCTAATTTCCTCAGGCTCTAACGGCTTGAAGTTGGAAAAATAATCATATGAAGCGGTGTTAAATGGATTGTTTTTCGGCATTTTTTTTATTGTGAGGCGGTCATGAAATTTTACGTGTAGAGGATCTTCTGATCTCCAGAAGTGTTCACTCATTCTTGTAGTCTATTTGGTCAGTATGAGGGAATGTTGTCCTATTTTAGGGTTCTGTACCATCATTTTTATCCTGCCAGAGTCATTTAATTAAACGACAATCGTTAAGGCTTTCAATTTGAACGTACCGTCTTGGAATTGCATGCAAATTTAGCTCCAACCTTCCAGGCATTAACGGTTCTGAAGTGGAGAAATTCACTCGTATGACAGGCGTGTAAATGTTGTTTTTTCGCAATTTTTTATTGTAGAGGAGCTCCATGATTTTAAAGCGTGAAGAGGTCTTTCTGACATCTAGAAGTGTTCCTCTTTTGTAGTCTATATTTAGGTCGAGATTGAGGAAATAGTATGTTTAGGGTTTGATCATATTTTTGACTCCATGCAGAAGCTCATTCTTAAATTAGACCAATCGTTAAGGTTTCAAACATTTTAATTACCCTTCATTAGGATGGCATGAAAGTTTCAGCTTCTCACACTTCTAGGCATCTAAAAGCTCCTGAGTGGAAAATACTTATGCAGGAGTGTAAAAATGATTGTTTTTTTCAGCATAATATTTTTATTGTAATAGGAGTCATGATATTTAACAGTGTAGAGACACCTCTGTTAATTAGAGTGTTCGTACTTCGTACGTACTATATTGGTAAGGATATGAAGGTAAGTGTCCATTTTTAGAGGTTGAATACATTTTGCACTCATGCGAGCTCATTTAAAATAAAGCCAGTTAAGGCTTACATTTTGAACTCTCTTCCCATAGATTGGCCATGAATTTCGCTTCAGACTTCTAAGGCATTAACAGGTTTCTGAGTGGAAAAATCACTGTATTGACGGCCGTGTAAATGATGTTTTTTCCGCTAGATTTTTTATTGTAAGAGAGCAGTCATTGAAATTTTAACACGGTGGAGGACTCCTTCTGAATCTGAAGTGTCATCATTTGTAGCTACTAGTATGTGGTCGTAGAGGGAATGGTCCTAATTTTAGGGTCTGACTCATTTTGACTCTGCAGAAGTCTTCCATTAATTAAGACTCGTTAAGGGCTTCACATTTTAATTCCCTCCATTAGGACTTGCATGAAATTTCAGCTTCCTAACACTTCTAGGCATTAACAGGCTCGTCAGTGGAAAAATCTCGTATGCAGGAGTGATGATTGTTTTTCCGCATCTATTTTTTATTGTAAGAGGTTAGCTCATCGAAATGTAAAACGTAGGAGAGAATCCTTCTGCTAGAAGTGTAATGTATACTCTTGTAGTATATATTTGGTCAGATTATGAGGGAAAATGTGTCATTTAAGGGGTCTGAATACATATTTTTGCTGCATCCATGCGAGAAGTCTTTTCAAAATTAGACACCATCGTTAAGGCCTTACATTTTAAACCCTTCTTTAGGCTGCATGCAAATTTCAAGCTTCATTAACCCACTTTCCTAGCATTAACAGGCTCTGTACAGTGAAAATATCACTGCGTATACAGGCGTGTAAATGATTGTTTTTTCCGATAATTTTTTTATTGTAGGAGGCGTTATGAATTTTAACACGTGAAAGAGGACTCTTCTGAATAAATGATTAAAATTTATTATATATTAAATTAAAAAATAAAAAAAAAATTAGAAAAAATATAAATATAAAAAATATTAAAAATATATAACAAAAAATTAAATTAAGATAAAATAAATTAATAATCAATATAAGAATTATATAAAATAAAAATAAAAAAAAAAATTTAAAAATTTTTAATAAAAAAATTAAAAATAAATATAAATAAATGAAAAATATTGAAATTTAAAAAAAAAAATTAAAAAAAAAAATAATAATATTTAAAAAATTAGAATAAAAAAAAAAAATATTAAAAAATAGAATATGAAATATAAAAAATAAAAAGAAAATCTAAAAATTTTAGAAAAATTAAAATTTAAATAAAAAACAAATAAAAAATTGAATAAAGAAAGAATAAAGAATAATAAAAAATCCTAAAAATTTATATAAAAAAAAAAAAAATAATATAATAAAAAACATTATAATTTTAAAATAAAATTTTTTTAAAAGAAATAAATATTTTAAAATTTTAAATATAATAATTATAATAAATGACAAAATTAATAAAAAAAATATAGAAATAATTATAAAAATTATAAAAATTTATTTAAATATTTTAAGAATTAAGATAAATAAGAAAAGAAGAAAAAAAATATTGAAGAAATTATAAATAAAAAAAAATTTAATAAAAAAAAAAGAAAAGAAAAATAAATGAAAAAAAAATTAAAGAGAAGAAAATAAATTTCAAAAAAAATATAAATTTTTAATAATAAAAAAAATAATTAGAAATATTTAAGAATTTGAAAATTTAAATAAAAAAAAAAAAAAATTATAAATAAATAAAAATTCTAAAAATAAATTTAATAAATAAATAAAAAAATAAAAAAAATTTTAATAATATAATAAAAAATTAATAAAATTAATATAAAGATAAAAAATAAATTAAAATTAAAAAAAATTAAATTAAAGAAATATATAAGACAGAAAAAAATAAAAATAAAAATAAATAATTAAAATTACATTAATATAAAAAAAATTATATATAAAAAAAAAATTAAATAAATAATAATAAAATATAAAGAAAATTAAAATAAAAAAAAAGATTTCCTAAGAAATGAAAAATCGAAGGAAATGAAAATTAAATTTAACAAATTTAAATAAATATTATTGAAGAAAAAAATAAAATATAAAAATAATAAAAAAAAAAAAAAAAAAAAAGAAAAAAAAAAAAAAATTTAAGAATAAGAAGAAAAAAAAAAAAAAAAATTAAATATGAATGAAAATAAAAAAAAAGAAGAAAAATTAAGAAGAAATAATTAAGAAAAAACATTACATTAATATTATATAAAAAGAAAATTAAATTAAAAATATAAATAAAATTAATAATAAAAAAAAATATAAAAAATTAAAAAATAAAGAAATAATAGAATAATAAAAGAAAATTTAAAATAATAATTAAGAATTTAATATTAAATATTAAATTAATATAATATAAAAAAATGAAATAAAAATATTCAAATCAAAAAATAAAATTTAAGAAAATTAAATTAACTGAAATTGAAAATTAAAGATTATTTAAAAAGATAAAAAATATATAAATAAAGAAAAAAATAATAAAATTTATAAATTGAAAAAAATTATAATTTAAAAAAAATTTATAATATATAGAAAATAAAATAAAAAAAAATAAATAAATTAAAAAATACTTTTATTAAAAGATAAAAAAAATTAAAATTAAAATAACAATAATAAAAATAAAAGAAAAAAAAAATAAAATTTAAAAAAAGAAAATAATAAAAAATATTAATAATAAAATAAGAATACAAAAATTTTAAATTTACTAAATAACCAGAAAATATTAAAAAAATAATTTATATAGAAATAAAAAAAGGAAAATTAAAAAAAATTCATATAGAAAAATATGAAATAAAAATAAAAAAAAAAAATAAAATAATTATAAAATATTGAAATTAAAAAAATCAACAAATATAAAAAATACAAAATATATAAAAAAAAAATAAAAAAAAATGAAAAAAAAAAGAAAAAATTTTAAATGATCGAATAATAAGCAATAAAAATTAAAGAAATTAAAGAAAAAAAAAGAATAAAAAAATGATAAAATAAAATAAAAAAATAAAATTTAATAATGAAATAATATAAAAAAAAATTAAAATTATAATTTTTAAAAAAAAATAAATAATAATAATAATATAGAAATTAATTAATTATTGAAATATAAAATTAATAAAAAATGACATAAGAAAAAAAAAATAAAAATAAAATAAACGAAATTGAAAAAAGAAAATAAAATAATTATAAAAGAAAAGAAAATAAATAATAAAATAAAAAAAAAAAATAAATATCAACAAGACAATTCCAAACCAAACCAACACCATCCCAAAATTTTTTAACCCTACAATCTAAAAAAACACTAAGCACACCCCCCTAAACCCCCCACTCCCATTTCAGCCACCCACCCACGAAGACCGACACAAATCCCAACCCACCACAACCACACAACGAAACGCCGACGCCACAAAAAACAACAACCCACCACAACACAAAAAACGAGAACCCCCACAACACAAACAAGGCCCACCACCACACACAACCCCAACCCCAAAAAACCAAACAATCGGGCACGAAACACCTACGCACAAAATCAAAAACAAACAAAAAAACAGCAAAAAATAAAGCAATAAAAAAATAAGATAAAAAAAAAAAACAAAAAAGAAGAAAAAAACAGAAGAAAAAAAAAATAAAAAAAAGAAGATAATCAAAAATTATCATAAAAAATTTAATGAAATAAACCATTAAAACCCAAGAAATACAAGCAAATGAAAAAAATTGGAAACAAAAAATAGAAAAAAGAACATAACCACAAAAAAAGAAACAACAAAAAAAAGAAAATAAAAAAGAAAACAATAAGACGAAAAAATAAATAAAAGACAAAAGAAAAAAAAAACCAAAAAAAAAAAAAAAAAAAAAAATTAAAAAACATAAAAAAATAAAAAAAAATGAAAAATAAAAAATAGAAAAAAAAAAATACAAAAAAAAAAAAAAAGAAAAAGAAAATAAAAATAAAAAATAAAAAAAAAATTAAATAAAAAAAAAAAAAAAAAAATAATTTAAGAAAGAATGAAAAAGAAAATAAATGAAAAAAAAAAAAAAAAATTAAAATAAAATATTATAACAAAAATAATTAAAAAAATAAAATTCAAAAAAATAATAAATATAGAAAAAATAGAAAAAAAATAAAAAAAGAAACAAAAAAATAAAATAAAAGAATAAAAAAGAGAAAAAAAAAAAATATTGAAAATTATAAAAATTAAAATATAAATAAATAAAAAAAAATTAAAATAAAAAATCATAAAAATGAAATAATAAAAAATCAATATATGAATAAATAAAATTTAAATAAAAGATAAAATAAAAATGAAATATATAAATAATAAAAAGAATAAAATAAGAAAAAAAAAAAAGAATAAGAAATTAATTAATAATAATGAAAAAATTAGGAATTAATATAAAAATTTTTAATTATATATAATAATGCAAACAAATAAAAAAACATAATAAAATAATTAAAAAAATTTTAAAAAAATAAAGAAATTAAATTTTAAAAATATATAATAAAAAAAAAAATAATTTATATTAATAAAATATAGAAAAAATAAAATAAATAAAGAATTTTAAAATTTTAAGCATATAATTAGAAATTTAAAAAAAATAATAAAAAAATAAAAACATAAAAAATTAAAATTTTTAAAAAAATTTAAAAATTAAATATTGAAATAAAAAAAAAAAAAGAATCTAAATAAAATGGAAAAACAAATTAATTAAATATTATATATAAATTAGAAATAAATTAAAAAAAAAGAGAAATAAGAAAATATTAAAAAATTAAGAAAATATTGAAAAAAATTAAATTATAAAGAAAAAAAAATAATAAAATATAAATAAAAGAAAAAAATAATTTAAAAAAAAAAAAAAACAATTTAATAAAAAAAAAATAGAACAGAAATAAAATTTAAATAAAATATTTAGAATGAATAATAAAATATAAATTAAAATAATAAAATAATTAAATAAAAATAATATTTAAAAAAATAAAAAATAAAATAATTAAATATAAAAACAATAAAATAGAAAAAAAAATTAAAATTATAGAAAAAAAAAATGAAATTAAAAACTCATATAAAAAGAAAATAATAAAAAAATCAAATTAGAAAGTGTTCACTATTTTGTAGCTACTATATTTGGTCAAGATATGAGGGAAATATGTCATTTTAGGGGTCTAGATACCATTTCATTTTTGCAATTCTGCAGAGCTCATTTCAAAATTAAAGACCAATCGTTAAGGCGTTCACACAATTTTAAACTCCCTCCATTAGGACTTGCATGAAATTTCAGCTTCTACCTTTTCAGGCTCTAACGAGCTCTGAAGTGGGAAATCACGTATGACCAGGACGGTGTAAATGATTGTTTTTTTCCGCATAATTTTTTTTATGTAAGAGGCAGCTCCATAATTTTAAAGGTGATAGAGAGCTCTTCTGACTCTAGAAAGTGTTACCATTTTGTGTACTTATTGGTGTAAGATATGAGGGAAAATGTGTCCATTTTAGGGGTTGAATACATCATTCTTTGCACACTGTGCAAGATCTCTTTCAAAATTGAAAGACAATCGTTAAGGCTTTCACACATTTTGAACTACCTCCATAGGATTGCATGCAAATTCAGCTTCCTACACCTTTCCTCAGGCTCCTAACGCTCTGTAAGTGGAAAAATCACCATATGACAGCCGTGTAAATGATTGTTTTCGCATAATTTTTTTATTGTAGAGGAGCTCCATGAATTTTAACGCGTGATGAGGACTCTTCTGCTCTAGAAAGTGTTCACTCATTCTTGTAGCTATATATTGGTCAAGATATGAGGAAAATGTGTCCATTTAGGGGTCGAATACCATCATTTTTTGCATCCATGCAGAAGCTCATTCAAATTAAAAGACCAATCTTTAAGGCTTCACACATTTTGAATACATCCTTAGGACTTGCATGCAAATTTCAGCTTCCAACCCTTCTCAGGCCATCTAACAGTCCTGAAAGTGGAAAAATATCATCGTTGGGCGTGTAAAATGATTTTTTTTCCATATTTTTATTGTAAGAGCAGCCTGAAATTTAAACACGGATGAGGACCTCTTTGATCTGAAGTGTTCATCATTCTTGCTACTATATTGGTCAAGATATGAGGAAAATGTGTCCATTTTAGGGGTCTGAAATACATCATTTTTGCACATCATGCCAGAGCTCATTTCAAATTAAAAGAAATCTTTAAGGCTTCAACATTTTGATACCCTCCATTAGATTGCATGCAAAATTTAGCTTCAACACCCTTTCAGGCCATCTAACAGGCCTGTGAAGTGAAAAATCACTCATGTGACAGGCGTGTAAGATTGTTTTTTTCCGCATAATTTTATGTAAGAGGCAGCTCCATATTTTAACAGTGATAGAGGACTCCTTCTGACTTCAGAAAGTGTTCACTCATTCTTGTAGCTACTATATGGTCAAGATATGAGGAAATGTGTCATTTTAGGTTGAATACCTCATTTGTTTGCACATCCATGCAGAAGCTCATTTCAAAATTAAAAGACCATCGTTAAGGCTTCACAACATTTTGAACTACCTCCATTAGGACTTGCATGCAAATTTCAGCTTCACACCTTTCCAGCATCTAACAGGTCTGAGTGGAAAATCACTCGTATGAAAGCGTGTAAATGATTGTTTTTTCGCGAATATTTTTATTGTAAAGCAGCTCCATGAAATTTTAAGAGTGTGAGGAGTCTTCTGACTCAGAAGTGTTCATCATTCTTGCAACTATATTGTCAGATATGAGGAAATGTGTCCATTTTAGGCTGGATACATATTTTTGCACATCATCAGGAGCTATTTCAAAATTAAAAGACATCGTAAAGGCTTCACATTTTGAATCCCCTCATAGGAGCTTGATCAAATTTCAGCTTCTACCTTTCTCGGCCATCAGGCTCTGATGGAAAATACTCGTATGACAGGCCGTTAAAATGATTGTTTTTTTCCGCATATTTTTTATTTGAAACAGGCATCCATGAATTTAACACGTGATAGAGGACCTCTTCTGATCTGAAAGTGTTCAGTCATTCTTGTACTACTATAATGGTCAATTATGAGGAAAATTGTCATTTTATGAGTCGAATACATCATTTTTTGCACATCCATGCAAGCTCATTTCAAAATTAAAGACAATCGTAAGGCTTCACACTTTTGAATTCCCTATTAGGACTTGCATGCAAAATTCAGCTCCACACCTTCCTCAGGCATCTAACAGGTTCCTGAAAGTGAATCCATCTATACAGGAGTGTAAATGATTGTTTTTTCCACATTTGTATTATTGTAAGAGGCTCATGAAATTTTAACAGTGATAGAGGACTTCTGACTAGAAGTGTTACTCATTTTGTAGCTATATTGGCAAGATATGAGGGAAAATGTGTCATTTTAGGGGTCTGAATACCATCATTTTTGACACATCGCCAGAAGCTCATTTAATTAAAAGACCAATCGTTAAGCGCTTCACACTTTGAACATACCCTCCATTAGACTTGCTGCAAAATTTCAGCTTCCTCACTTTCCTAGCTAACAGGCTCCTGAAGTGAAAATCACCGTATGACAGGCCGGTAAAATGATTGTTTTTCCGATAATTTTTTATTGTAGAGGCAGCTCCATAATTTAAACGTGATGGAGGACCTCCTTCTGACTCCAGAAAGTGTCATCATTTTGTAGCTATATATGTCAAGATATGAGGGAAAATGTGTCATTTTAGGGTCTGAATACCATCATTTTGCACATCCATGCAGAACTCATTTCAAAATTAAAGACCATCGTTAAGGCCTTCAACACTTTGAACTACCCTCCATTATAGACTTGCATGCAAAATTCAGCTTCTACTTCCTCAGCCATCTAAACAGGCTCCTGGAAGTGGAAAATACTCGTATACAGGGTGTAAATGATGTTTTTCCCATATTTTATTGTAAGAGAGAGCTCCATGAAATTTAACAGTGTGAGAGACCTCTTCTGACTAGAAAGTGTCACTCTTGTAGCTTACTATATGGTCAGATATGAGGGAAATGTGTCATTTTAGGGGTCTGAATACATCATTTTGCACATCCATGCCAGAGCTCATTTCAAATTAAAGAACATCGGTAAGGCCTTCAACATTTTGAACTACCCCATTAGGATTGCATGCAAATTTAGCTTCCACACTCTCTCAGGCCTCTACAGGCTTCTGAAAGTGAAAAATACTCGTATGACAGGACGTGTAAATGATTGTTTTTTCCCGATATTTTTATTGTAAGAGGATCTCATAAATTTAACACGTGATAGAGGATCCTTCTGAATCTCAGAGTGTTCACATCATCTTTGTAGCTACTATATTGGTAAATGAGGGAAAATTGTCCATTTTAGGGGTCTGAATACCATCATTTGCACATCCAGCACAGACTCATTTAAAATTAAAAGACAATCGTTAAGCCTTCACACATTTTAACCCTCATTAGGATTGCATGCAAAATTCAGCTTCAACACTTCCTAGGCCACTAACAGTCTCCTGAAAGTGGAAATCACTGTATGAAGGCCGTGAAAATATTTTGTTTTTTCCCATAATTTTTTTATGTAAGAGGAGTCCATGAAATTTTAACAATGATGGGAGCCTCCTTCTGACTCAGAAATGTTCATCATTCTTGTAGTACTATATGTCAAGAATGGAAATGTGTCATTGGCGTCTGACTCATCATTTTTGCACATCCATGCCAAGCTCTTTCAAAATTAAGACCAATCGTTAAGGCTTCACACATTTTGAACTACCTCATTAGACTTGCATGCAAATTTCAGTTCTACACCTTTCCTCAGGCAATCAACGGCTCCTGTAGTGGAAAAATCATCGTATGAAACGGCGTAAAATGATTGTTTTTTTCGCATAATTTTTTTTATTGAACAGCGTCATAAATTTTAAACGTGATGAGGACTCCTTTTGATAGAAAAGTGTTCATCATTCTTGTAGCTACTATATTGGTCAAGATTGAGGGAAATGTGTCCATTTTAGGGGTTGAATACCATCATTTTTGCACATCCATGAGAGAGGCTCATTCAAAATTAACAAGACCAATGTTAAGCCTTCACACATTGTTGACTCCCTCCATTAGGACTTGCATGCAATTCGCTTTCCTAACTTTCTTCGGCATTAAGCTCTGTTAACGTGGAAAATCTACTCATATGTCAGGCCGTGTTAAATAGTTGCTTTTTCGGTAATTTTTTTATTTAAGAGCAGCTCATGAAATTTTAACAGGCATTGAAGGAATCTTTGACTCTAGAGTGTTCATCATTCTTGTAGCATATATTGTCAATGATATGAGGGAAAATATGTCCATTATGAGTCCTGAATACCATTCTTTTGCACATCATGCAGAGCTATTTCAAATTAAAGACCAATGTTTAGGCGCTTCTACTTGTTGACACTACCATCCTTGGATTGCATGCTGCAAAATTTCAGCTTCCAACACCCTTCCTCAGGCCATCTAACAGGCTCCTGGAAGTGGAAAAATCACTCATACGACAGGCAGTGTAAAATGATTGTTTTTTCCGCATAATTTTTTTATTGTAAGAGGTAACTCCATCAAATTTTAACACGTTATGGAGGACCTCCTTCTGACTCCAGAAAGTGTACACTGATTCTTGAAG
>JAXMNL010000666.1:13233-25293 GCA_035128595.1 Eptatretus atami
TGCAGGCATTTTTGTTCCATCTTCTTGGATGTCTGATCGATTTTCTCTTGTCTTTGTTCGTCTCTCCATAGAGATTCATGAAAGCTCATTTCACCTCCGAATTCAGGAAGCTGGTGTTTCAGAACAAGTAGTGAAAGTGAGGAAGTGTTTGCCCGAGACGTACCTGGTAGAGGAAGACTTGGATTGACCCCGTATTTTGTGTGCAACATTGAGGTTTTCTGTTGCATTGTCTGTTCAATTCGCCGGCGTTTTTCAATGGAAGACTGTGGTCTCTGTTCGATTTCTTGGCATGTCTGTCCCATTCTGCATTGAGATTCTTGTTGTCTCTCTTCTTTGGACACTTGGTGTTCCAGCACAGATGGTGTAAGTGGGGATTTATTTTCCTGAGATGTACCTGGTGGAGGGTGACTTGGATTGATTTCATACACGGTTGGAAGACGAGAGTTTTGTCTTGGATTGCCTGTTCAATTTGCAGACATTTCTGTTCGATCTGTGTTTGTCTGTTTTTGTCTTTCTGTAAATCTTGCTGACGTCTCAATTCATCTTGGAGTTTGCACAGGTAATCTTCCATCACAGAAAGCTTAACTTCAATTGTGTTTTGTTGAGACGTACCGGGAAAAGAAATACCTGGATTGACTCCGTATGTTGTTTGCAAGATGAAGGTTGCTTGTTTGATGGCATGTTCAACTCCAAGACATTTCTGTTCGATTTCCATTTGTCTGTATTTGTCTTTCTGTAAATATTCCTGACGTCTCACTTCATCATGGAGTTTGCACAGGTAATCTTCCATCACAGAAAGTTTAACTTCAATTGTGTTTTGTTGAGACATACCGGGAAAAGAAATACCTGGATTGACTCCGTATGTTGTTTGCAAGATGAAGGTTGCGTCTCCGATTGCATGTTCAACTCCAAGACATTTTTGTTCGATCTGTGTTTGTCTGTTTTTGTCTGCCTGTAAATCTTGCTGACGTCTCACTTCATCTTGGAGTTTGGCACAGTTGATCTTCAGAACAGAAAGTTTAACTTCGCTTGTGTTTTGCTGAGACGTACCTGGAGAGAAATACTTGGATTGACTCCATTTGTTTTGCAAGATGAAGGTTGCTTTGATTGCATGTTTCAACTCCAAGGCATTTTTTCGATCTTCATTTGTCTTTTTGTCCCCTGTAAATCTTCCTGACTCTCACTTCATCTTGGAGTTTGCACAGTTGATCTTCCAGACAAAAAGTTTTAAGCTTGTGTTTTTCTGAGACGGACCTGGGAGATACTTGATTGACTCCATATTTTGTTTGCAAGAGAAAGGTTCCCGTTTCTTGTTTCAACTCAGAAATTTTTTTCGATCGCCATTTGTCTGTTTTTGTCTTGTTAATCTTCCTGACGTTCCTCTTCATCTTGGAGTTTGCACAGTTGATCTTCAGACGGAAAGTTTAACTTGCTTGTGTTTGCTGAGACGACCTGGGGAAGTACTTGGATTGACTCCATATTTGTTTGCAAGGAAAGGTTCGTCGGATTGCTTGTTCAACTCCAGGCATTTTTTTCGATCGCCTTTGTCTGTTTTTGTTGCTCTGTAAATCTTCCTGACGTCTCACTTCATCTTGGAGTTTCACAGTTGATCTTCAGAACAGAAAGTTTAACTGCTTGTGTTTGCTGAGAGGACCTGGGGAGAAACACTTGGATTGACTCCTATTTTGTTTGCAAGATGAAGGTTGCGTCCCGGATTGCTTGTTCAACTCCAAGGCATTTTTTTCATCGCCATTTGTCTTCTTTTGTCTTCTGTAATCTTGCTGACTTCTCTTCATTTTGGAGTTTGCGCAGTTGATCTTGCAGAGCAGAAGATAAACTTGGCTTTGTTTGCTGAGACGGACCTGTGAGAGGAACACTTGGATGACTCCATATTTGTTTGCAAGGTGAAGGTCACATCTTGGATTGCTTGTTCATTACACGGCATTTTTTTTCGTCATTTGATTGGATTTTTCTCTATTTCATACTCTCCGGAGAAGTGCAATGATATCTCTGTTACCTTCGAGTTTGGACAGCTGTTCTTTCCATAGCAGTTACTGTAACTGGGGATGTGTTTGTGCCTGAGACGGACCTGGAAGAGGAGTCACTTGATTGACCCAATATTTCCTTCTTGCAAGATGAAGATTGCTTGTTCAAAATCCACGGCATTGATTTTCGCTTTCCGTTTGATTCATTCTTTCTCAGTTCGGCTCTCCATTAAGTCATGAATACATCCTTTCACTTTCGAAGTTTGACAGCTGTCGTTTCAAAAATAAGTTATTGGAAGTGGGTTGTGTTGTCTGGCGCTAACTCTGGATATAAGAGGAGTACGTTGGATTGTAATTCCGTATTGTGTATATCGCCCAATTGAAGAGAGCTTCCTTTTGTGTAATATATTGAGCCTCGATTCAGAGAATATGACCCGCGACTTTCCACATACGACCTCTGTCAGGATGCTGTTCGGCCTCATAGGTTATCTAATCGCTTTTCTCTATAATCACTAAGGTATTTCGGCTGAACAATTAATCGCTGTGAGTTGAATGCACCACTTCAGTTCCCGCTACGAATACTCTCATAGACCACCAGACCAGGGCATTCGTCAGAAGTATTCCGGATATGCCTGCGAACCTTGGCAGGAGATCAACTAAGACTCCAACCAACTGCTGTCGCGGAAGACGCGACTCAACTGGCGATCTTATTTCGGATTCAAGTGGAGAGAGACGCCAAACACACCAAGCACTTGAGTGGAGGTACATCGTAATGACCCTTTGGTGTTAGAAGCCCAAACTGCCGTCCTCGGTGTGCTTTTGGTGAGCACAAGAAGATGGGGCAAAACAGCCTAAATGACTGGCGCTTTCTTCTGAGAAGGACGTGGATATGGCTTCTGCTTCATACTTCAGGTGTTTCGTCAGGTTCCCTTGATCGGTCGCGAGATCTACTCAGATGCTCTTTGTGTTTCTCTGCGTGTAACAATCTCTTACTGCTGAGTGACATCATGTATTCCTTTGCCTTCCAGGATGACCCGTGTTTCCGTTGATTTTCGCTGTGGATGTTGAGCCTTTCCGGAAGTACCGTTCGGCATGTGGATGTGTCCCCTCCATTTGTTACACCGAATCTGTTTGCGTTGTTCACAATTTCTGGTCAGTTGTGCACAGGACAGTAGATTGCTGGTAGCTCAGGACATTGGGATTAACTGGGACCTTCAATGGTTTTCACCTGGAATTGAGCGTGTTGAGCTGTCAGCAGCCTATCAACCATTCAGCTTGTGGATGTCCTCCCCTCTGAAGTACCTTATGAGCCAGGCTTCGACCCACACGCTTCTGTTCAATTGAAAGTTGTGTTTTCAAACCCTTTCCGTTCAGTCCGAACGAACCGCAGATGCTGGTGTTTCAGGATAATTCATGGATAACGGGACTTGGTTTTTTTTGCTAAGGTGTTGAGCTTGTGAGCAGTATGACACCAAGCGCCATACCAGAAATCACGTCACAACACGGGCGACGGAATGCGTTCTCCCCTAACTTTAGTTCAGAGTATCTTATTCTGCCGATTGTTCATGTCACACTCTCACGAGATTCAGTCACCTTGGACATGATGCTGTAATGTTTCTCGGCACTTGTTGAGGTTATTACTGAATTCTTATGGGTTTTGAGAGAGCGGCAAATGGTGCCTTGCAGCACCTGTGAGAGTAACTCGCTCTAACGACTAACTGACTGATTGCCCCTCGACATTAGCTCGATGAGGTTAGCTAATGGTCACTGGTTGTTAGAGATGCCCACAATTGGGCACTCAGAGGCTATTGCTCACACAAACAGAGACCCCCATTTACAGTTATCCCTGACTGAGGATCATCAACACCCCTACACCAAACCTGGTGGGGAGACGGTTAGTCACGGCAACCCCGACCATGAAACAGTTAAGTTCAGGTTAACATGGTACCTGACAAGTACAATTCTATTCGCTGACCGACATCGAGGGAGGGGCAAGAATAGTAAAGAATAGACAAATACATATAACGGGATGTTAAATTGGGGGTCCAAACATCATGACCATGGTTCAGATGGAACGCAAAGAGTTAACACCAATTGCTAAACAGTACAAGTACAAATGAGAACCACTAGTATAATGGACAAACCTCGCGATTTCCACAAGAGCAAGCCCTAGGACCATAGCATGGAGCCAAATGGTCCTGTTAACATAAAAGAGATAAGTATTAATTCCGATAGATTTCCTGGATGGTTGAGTAGAAGCACTCACAAACAATTTATATCCTAGAAAATGGAGAAACTTCACGATTAAAATCCTGAGGACGATTAAACAACAATGAAATACACACACTTCTCACTGACTCACTGAGGGGAATTGTAATGTCATTATTTGTTTTATTACCAATATCCATCAGACAATCACAAAATCCTGACACACCAATCAGAATGTATATTATTTAGGATTGGATATAAATATACGGGGATTCTGACACCAACCTTATAGAAGCAATCCATTGTTAATCTCAGATATGCAAACAGTTAAAAAGTGCATCGGAAAAACTCTCGCAACTAATGGATATTCGAATCCACTAATAGAAAGTGGTTGAACATGGGGGTTTTCAAACGTGACCCAATAAGCATCGTTCCCTTTTCCACAAGCGATGACTCTCAAAAATAATCGCTATCCGAATCTTAGAGAAGTATAAATGTACCTGTTTGCCACCAAGGAGCCAAGCGATCTGAATCAAGTCCTGAAAGAGGGACGCCAGTACATACACTTCACCAATTTGCCAAGAGAACAATCGAGTCCCATTAATCAGGAAGGAAAAAATCACAAACAGCTGTTTGAATAGTTTCACAATTCCCATTGTGGTCTAGAATGACTGGAATATGGTACGTATCATTTGGCAACATACATTATCAGCATAGGCACAACAGAACTCGGTTGCAGGTAATCTTGGACCTGCTGGCTCCATCACCTTCCTGAAGGACCAAGCAATAAAAGTACAAGTGTCAGTGAGTAAAAAAAAACATCAAAAACAAATTTCTATCCAGAAAAGAACTGTTTCTGGTTCCTCTTGTTTAAAAAAGGTAGTAAGAGGGTTATAAAGGATAAACTGGATTCTCCAACCCACGGAAAACCACGTAAAACAGAATGGAAGGGAAATATAAATTAGACAAAAATACTTTTGGCAGGAGACGAGGACTCGCAGACAACGTCAACACTGCCTTGTCACATACATTTATACGTACCTCTGCTGAACATACACTACGAAATAACTATATAAAAAACCCATTTAACCCTTCAGACATCCATACCACGATCAAATTATTGATGGTTTTTGTCGGTCTCTCAAGGTTGTGGATGAGTTTACAAAACTTGTGGATGACTTGGTTATGTGACAAGAACAATCGATTCGATTTGGGTTCAGGACCGAATTCAGATCCGGCCGATCAGTGGAATACAGAACGGAACCTGTTCAGCCTGGGGAGTGTACCCTCTCCGAGTGTCATGAAACCTTGTTTGTTGTTGTTTTTTCTGTTCCTCCATCCTATATAAGGAAACACAAGGAAATTAGATGTAGGTGGGCCATTCGGCCATCATGCCTGTTCCACACCAACACCAACAAATTTATCAACACCGATAAAAAGTGACGGTGGCGGTTCCTTTCAGGATCTGCCAGACTTCTCAAATAGTTTTTCGTCGTTTTCGTATTTTCTAGTCATTTGTATCCTCGTGTTTACTGTGTGTTTCTGTTCGGTTTGTGTTAAAACTTGTGATAATTGTTGAGTTTTCTCTCGTGTTCCCTTGAGGCCTCCTCCCCGTTTGTGACCTGATGGTGTTTGTTGTATTTTCTCCTCTCCCCGTTTGTGGACCTATGGGTTTGTTGTATTTCTCCCTTCTCCCTGTTTGTGGACTGATGGTGTTGTTGTAATTTCTCCCTTCGTCCCGTTATGTGGACCTGATGGTGTTTGTTGGTATATTTCCCTTCTCCCCTTGTGGACCTGATGGGGTTTGTTGTATTTCTACCTTCTCGCCCGTTTGTGGACCTGATGGTGTTTGTTGTATTTCTCCCTTCGTCCACCGTTTGGACGCTGATGGTGTTTGTTGTATTTCTCCCTATCTCCCCGTAGTGGTGACCTGATGGTGAATTTGTTTTGTATTATCTCTCCCTTCTCCCCGTTTGTGACCTGATGGTGTTTGTTGATGTAAATTTCTTCCTTCATCTACATCGTTTAGTACCTCCTGTCCCCGTCCCTACTTTGATTGTTCTGTCCACAACAAAATCCGCAAAACGAATTGTGACCATTTAGGAAGACCGTCTTCCTGTTATGATCTTCTTCTTTGCCATTAAAACATCGTATATTTTTCCACTTCTTTCATACGATCTCACTTCACTGTTTTGTCAATAACCTCCTTTACCATCTTTAAAACTACCAACAAATATATACTCTCATCATTCTAACCGCGTACATACTTCGACACTCTCCTTTCACACCCGTATCTTCCGACCCTTACAAACCTTATGATTTTAATCAACCTTCTACTCATCTTTAAAACACAACAATTCTACATATTTAACCTCTCACGTTTCACCTCCCGAAACCACGTGTTTCCCTGCACCTCTTCTCTTCTTCTTCTTCCTGTAATTTTCGACGAACGACCACTTCCCCTGTTTACCGATCAAGAATTCACCAAACATCTCGAACGATTTTTCATCAACTTTTCCTTTTTCTAATCTTAGTAATCTTCATTAAAAAATAATAATAAAATAAATCACCGTCTCATAAATTAAACCATAACAACTCCCTGTTTCACACACGTGGTTCTTTTATGGTTATGCACTCATCCTTACGACTTCTTCTTCTTCTAAATGTTTCAATCGTCTCTCTGCACTAAGCGAGTGACGTCACAGCCGGAAGGTAATAGTTCCGCCATATTGAGTGGCAAAAAAATCATGGCCACCAACGCACGTTCACGCGAACTTCTGGGCTATTCCTATGATTAGATGATATTTCAAGAAGAGGGTACTGTGTGCAAAACTGAAGCTGTGTGGTCTTCGTGAAGATCCTTTATAGTTATTTTCAAAGGATAAATGGACAACAGAAAAGGAATTTTGGCCTCAAAATCGTTTTCCCTGACATCTATGTTTGCCTTGTTGAAACGCCGAGTCCTTACAATCAAAGCCAGCCTGAAAGCCTTCAAGAGTATGGACCTTACTCGTATTATGTCGCCGGGTTTGTTCGTTGCATAATCTCGACAGAACCTGATAAGAAACTGCATATCGTGAGGGCAAAGGTAATATAAGCCCTGTTTCTTCATTTCAACTCTTATTGTGTTCGTTGTTACTCGTTTTGTTCAGCAACCAGCGTCACTTTTTTTTAACCTGACTGCTGACACAAGTTAATTTCAAACTGAAGCTCTTGTCTAAATGCTAAGTTGTAGAAAATCTTCGTTCGTCAGTTTTCTTTCAGATAACATTATATTTTTTCCATGACAAACATCCGGTGTAATGCCACGCTGCTGTTGGATATTGCCAAGAGCTAGTTTTTTAATGTATTATATACATATCGATGTGACTTTCTGTAGTGAAACAACTCAGAACTGTGCGCGTATAGACAGCTGTTGAAGGCGATCTGGCCTATCGTCAATTCTGTCAATAAAACAAGGATATAATGCATTTAATGATACATAATCAGACAATATTTTGTAACCACCAGCTATTTAATACCAACTACTGAAATAACGTATCAAGAAATTAGTTACTACTGCCAGACGAAATGAAGGCGACACAACCAGTCATGTTTCGCCAGGTCGCCATTTTTCTCTTCTCAGAACCGATATCCAAGATTCTCGTCGGACTACTTCGGCGGAAAGCGGTAAAAGCACTCCGGAGCCTTTAGTATATCGGAACTGAGATCCTGGGGCACAACAACTCTTACCCGATTTGCAAAAAAAATCGCTTTGCTTGGAAACGGTGAAGTAGTTGAAGTGGAGACTATCGTTGTTTATGGACGCGGTAATACTTCCTTGCCACTAATATGGCGAGATGCTACAGTCACGTGACGGTGACGTCATCTGAATAAGGGCTATTCGACCTTTCCTTCATCCCGTCCAAAATGTCCACTGTTTCTTTTCTCCATTCTCTTCATTACATCCCTCAGTTATGTCTTTAATCACATCTCTGACTAAAAGTTTAAAATCCCAGTTTGTATTCATGTTCGTGTTCCATCAATCGTCCTTTTTTCCAACTTAGTGCCAATTCCACTCCCACCTCCTTAAATCACTCCTCCTAACCCCCCTGTTATCCCCTCTCCTTACGTCTCCATCTTGCCCTCATCCAACTTCGTTCTTGCGCTCCTCACTGTCTTCTGCCTCAGTATCAGCTCCTCCTCCGTTGTCCAAACTGTGTGGTGTTCTAACATCTGTGGCTCCATTCAACCTCACAGATATCCACTCTCTCTCAATCAGTACACTCATCATCACAAACATGCTCTTCCTTCCTCTCAGAACACCTCCCCTCTTCCCAACCCCTAAAATCTGTACCTCCCCCCCGCTCCCTCTTCACACCTCGACAAAGTCTCTCCCCCTCCCATCCCTCTGCACCTTGGCCGTGCCTGCTCTCGTCTCCCTCCCTCTCAAAGCAACCTTCACACCCTCTCCTCATCTTCCCCCTAACTTCCTTCCCAAAGTTGCCCCCAACTCCCACAAAACTGCTCTTTCCCCCACCCTCTCTCTTCCATATCATCACTCCACCTCCTCAATCTTCAACTGCCCTCTGCCCCTATTTTGTTGCTCCCACTGTACCTCAACCCATCACCACCGAGCCTTTCTCCTCACCCGTCCCTCTCCCCTCGCTCTTCTGCAATCCACCACACTCTTTCAATAACTCTCCTGACCTCCCCCCCCTACCTCCCTCATCCTACCCTCCACTCAAAACCTCCTCCCCTACCTTTTCCTTCACAGTGTGGACCTCAACATCCGGGCCCTTCCCTAAACCTGACATCTTCCATGCAGGTTTGCCACTGACAAACCAGACATAATCTGCTTCACAGAAATTTCCTCCTCCAAGATATCTTGACTCCCGGTATCTTCTCCTGGTTACTCCTCCTCCGATATGACAAGACCTGAGCCTCATCCTGGTGCAGGTTGCTCTTCATCAAAGACGATTCTTCACTACCATGCACTGCTTTCCTCCCCCACACCCCCAAGAATACCTCTGCTACGCTTCCCCTTCACTCCCACCTCATGTTTATATGTGTGTTGTGCCGTCCACCAAACAGATGATGACTCCATTTCCCTCACTATCCGAAAACATGGACCAACTCATCCTCTCATCCAAACTCTCTCTTCCTCACATATGTGACTGCAATTGTCATCATCCAGTTGGCTGGTGTGGTACCTCTCTCACCTGTCATGGCACTTCAGCAAAACACTTCTGCGATTCATTGGGACTGACTCAATCGGTCCACTTCCGACCGGATCTCAACCAATGGTACTCTCCTCTCTCTTCTGGATCTGACTTTGACAAATTCCCTGAAAATATCTGCTTTCTTCCTCCGCTCCAATCGGTTCTTCTAACCACGTCCTTGTCAAAGTGGACATCTCTCTGGCTGTTATCAGAACCACCTCACCGCGTCGAGTCTGGCATTTCACTCAAGCGACTGGCAGGGTCTCCAAGCAGCCATCAAACTTCTAGACTGGTCCATCTCTACTTCCTCCAACATCAACTCATCCGGGAATTCTTTCAAAAGAACTTGCTCTCTCTAATGCACAGACTTATCACATCTCGTCTTAAGTTGTCCTCCCGCCGTTGGTTCACTGAAGCTTGTGGCGAGGCAGTTGTCCTGAAACAACTTGCCTTACTCATGGAAAGCAAACCCAACTGAGGGTAATCTCAGTTCCTTCCATAAAGCTCGAACAAGTGTGTATCTACCCTCAGGAGACCAGAAAACATCATCTTCTAATCTCAAGTTGAACTTTCAAACCCCTTCCCTCCTCCAAATCCTGGTGGCGACGAATCAAATGTTTCTGGTGTATGTTCCCCTCCATCCCCTCCCTTACCACAAATGGCCACACTGCTGATACCACATGTGAAAAGGCTGAATGCCTCATATCTGTGTTTGCTTCCCTTTCATGTGTCCAAAGCCATCGCTTTCCGTACCCACTACCCAGTCACACCCAGGTGTCCCTGGACTCTGGTCCTTTCTCCTGACAAGGTGGAGATTTGCTGTCAAACCTCGACTCAATTCTGCAACCGGTCCAGACGGCATCAGCCCACGTGTCCTAAAAACCTGCTCCTCTGCTTTTTGCTCACCCTCTCTCTGTTCTATTCACCCTCTCATTTCCTCAAGGTCACCTGCCATCTGCTTGAAAATCAGCAAACATTACCGCCCTGCATAAAAAAGGTGCAAAAACAGATCCCTGCAACTCAGACCAATCAGCCTTCCCCCAATCATCAACAAAGTTATGGAATCCATCATCGCTCAGACATAAATCCTTCCTCTTCTCCAATGCCTGATTTCCGATCATCAATTTGGTTTCAGACCAGCTCACTCTCCTCTGGATATGATGCTTCTGCTCTCCCAACAATGGATGAGGTCTCAATGCCAGACATGAAATAGAGCCATATCCCGATATATTGTTGCGGGCCGGGGTATCGGCTGCGAGCACGACCGCGAGGTGGAACAGTAGGGTCGACTCTGCCGAACACCGGGAATTTAGATCGTACCTTTCGGAAACTCCGAGGTACGGGTCCTTACCTGACCACGTGAATCGTCAATAATTCCCACACGTGGTGCAGGGTATTTGCCAAACTCAAAAATACCTAGAGACCACGTGGCGAACTACCGAGTATTCACACCCTCGACGGAACTCGTACGGACGATCCCGTATGCGTGCTCGACCGTGCGGACCCGAGCGGATGGCACCGAGCTCCGTCGGTCCCAAATGCACACCACTACGGCAACAACGACCTTTCTAATCCCCCAACATGCACCGCGTTAAACCAATAAAAAGAAAACACAAAAACGGGCTGATCATTTAACAAATAGGGTATTTACAACAGTAGTGGGGAAGGAGGGAAGCACGTAAGCAAGAAGTTATCACGACTAATGAGATGCAAGGCAAATAATGTACAACGAAGGCAATTAACAATTTACTACTTAAAGGCGGCCCACCACACACACACACACACACACACACACCACACACACACACACACACACACACACACACACACACACACACATTTCCAGAAGGACATGGACCTGTCCACCCTCGTGGGTTTGGCTGACACGAGCGAACCAAGCCAGCGTCGAGATGCGGAAACGAAGAACCAGCGCCAGCGACGGGACGATCCTAGAACCAGGCGCCAGCGACGGGATGATGATAGAACCAGGCACCAGCCACGGGACGATGATAGAACCAGGCCCACGACGAGATGATAGACCAGCGCGCCAGTGACGGGATGATGATAGAACAGGCCGAGCGACGGACGATGATAGACCAGGCACACGACGGACGATGATAGGACCAGGCAACCAGCGACGGGACGATGATAGACCAGGCGCCAGCGACGGGACGATGATAGAACCAGGCACCAGCGCGAGGCATGATAGAACCAGGCACCAGCGAGAGGCGATGGTAGAACCAGGCCCAGCGAGAGGCGATGATAGAACAGGCACCAGCGAGAGGCGATGATAAAACAGGACAGGGAGAGGCGATGATAGAACCAGGCACCAGCGAGCCGCGATCAGACTCCAGAGCTCCCTTCACGCTCGTCCCGACAAACCAAACTCTCTTCTGTACTCCAAACTGTCGAAGAAGGCAGGAGGTTTCTCTGCCACTTCTCCAAGTCTTTGAGTTGAACGTCAAAAGTGAGGGCTGATAACTCCACACTTGTTCAACCTGCCCGTCAGATTGACCACAACCTTGCCTGCTTGATGGTCATCAACTATCTCAAAACACTCCTCTCGGTCCGATCGCGCCGCAACCTTATTCACCCTTCCCCCGGGGGGGAGGGGACGCCTCCTCCCTCCCCACTTTCCCTCACTGGACGGTTTTGGTGCGCAAAAT
>JAXMNL010000666.1:25303-37126 GCA_035128595.1 Eptatretus atami
CCCTGTCATTGGCCAAAACGGGCGCCAAGGCCGTTGATTGGACCAGGAGGGCGTGACAGCCATCGCTGCGGACCGCCCTCCAAACAGGCAGAGGAACATTATCCTGCGTGGGCTCCGCCCACGTACGTGCTGACTCGCACGTACGCAATGGCGTTCATCAGAGCGAGGTGAAGGTGAGGGTGATTCTAACGTTGTTGTAGTTGATGTTGGTGGTGTAAAAATACAAGAAAACCCTGACTATCAAAATAACTCCGCAGCGCATGAACATTTAATTACCAATTAAACAAGGGAAAGGGAGCTATCTATCCACATTTACTTATCAAAATAACTGAGCTATAGGACCTGTGGTAGTAAGGGTTATAAAGGATACAAAGGAATTCTGCCAACCCACGGAAAACCACTAAAACAGGAAGGAAGAAATGATATTAGACAAAATCTTTTGGCAGGTAGACGAGGACTCGCCAGACAACGTCAACACTGCCTTGTCACATACATTATTACGTACTCTCATGCTGAACAACACTACGAAAACTATTATAAACCAACCATTTAACCTTCAGACAGATCCATACCACGATCAACATTAATTGATGTTTTTGTGTCTCTCAAGGTTGTGGATGAGTTGTGACAAAACTTGGTGGATGACTTGGTTAGTGACAAGAACAACTCGATTTCGATTTGGGTTCAGGACCGAATTAGATCCGGCCGATCAGGATACAGAACGGAACCTGTTCAGCCTGGCGGACGTGTACCCTCTCCTGAGTGTCATGAAACTGTTTGTTGTTGTTTTCTTTCTGTTCCTCCATCCTATATAAGGAAACACAGGAAATTAGATGTAGGTGGAGGCATCGGACCATCATGCCTGTGCCACACAACACCAACCAATTTATCAACACCAGATCAAAAGTGACGTGGCGGTTCCTTTTCAGGATCTTTGCCGACTCCAAAGAAGTTTTTCCGTCGTTTTCTCGTATTTCTAGTCATTTGTTATCTCTTGTGTTACTGTGTTTTCTCGTTCGGTTGTGTGTTAAAACTTGTGATAATTGTTGAGTTTTCATCTCGTGTTTCCTTGAGGCCTTCTTCTCCCCGTTTGTGGACCTGATGGTGTTGTTTGTATTTTCTCCCTTCTCCCCGTTTGTGGACCTGATGGTGTTTGTTGTATTTCTCCTTCTCCCCGTTGTGGACCTGATGGTTTTGTTGTATTTCTCCCTTCCCCCGTTAGTGGACCTGATGGTGTTTTGTTGTATTTCTCCCTTCTCCCGTTTGTGGACTGATGGTGTTTGTGTATTTCTCCCTTCTCCCGTTTGTGGACCTGATGGTGTTTGTTGTATTTTCTCCCTTCTCCCCGTTAGTGGACCTGATGGTGTTTGTTGTATTTCTCCCTTCTCCCCGTTAGTGGACCTGATGGTGTTTGTTGTATTTTCTCCCTTCTCCCCGTTTGTGGACCTGATGGTGTTTGTTGTATTTTCTCCCTTCTCCCGTTTTGTGGACCTGATGGTGTTTGTTTTATTTTCTCCCTTCTCCCCGTTGTGGACCTGATGGTGTTTGTTGTATTTCTCCTTATTAACATCATTTATATTTCTCCACTTCTCCCTCCGATCCCCCTCAACTTTACTCTGTTTCGTCGAACAAAAAACAAACAAACAAATCCAACAAAAACAATCTTTCCTCACATTTTTACCCGACGTAACCACGTGACTTCCTGTACCGACTCTTCTTCCTCCTTCTGCGATCTACCATCGTATACTTTTTCCGACCCCATTCACAATTCACCTTCATGATTTTATATTCAACCTTTCCTTTACCTCATCTTTAAAAAACACAACAAATTCTACATTATTTTAACCTCTCACGTTTCACCTCCCGAAACCACGTGTTTCCTGCACCCTCTTCTTCTTCTTCTTCTTCTGTAACTTTTCGACGAACGACCAACTTCCTCCTGTTGACCGATCAAATTCACCAAACATCTCGACGATTTTCATCAACTTTTCCTTTTCCTAATCTTAGTAATCTTCATTAAAAATAATAATAAAATAAATCACCGTCTCATAAATTAAACCATAACAACTTCCTGTTTCACACACGTGGTTCTTTTATTGCATCATCCTTACGACTCTTCTTCTTCAAATGTTTTCAATGTCTCTCTGCACTAAGCGAGTGACGTCACAGCGGAAGGTAAAGTTCCGCCATATTGAGTGGCAAAAAAAACATGGCCACCACGCACGTTCACGCGAACTTCTGGCTATTTCCTGGATTAGATGAATATTTCTAAGAAGAGGTACTGCGAAAAACTGAAGCTGTGTGGTCTTCGTGAAGATCCTTATATTATTTCAAAGGATAAATGGACAACAGAAAGGAATTTTGGCCTCAAATCGTTTTCCCTGACATCTATGTTTGCCTGTTGAAACGCCGAGTCCTTACAATCAAGCCAGCCTGAAAGCCTTCAAGAGTATGGACGCTTACTCGTAATGTCCGCGGGTTTGTTCGTTGCATAATCTCGACGAAACCTGATAAGAACTGCATTATCGTGAGGGCAAAGGTAATATAAGCCTGTTTTCTTTCATTTCACTATTATTGTGTTCGTTGTTACTCGTTTTGTTCAGCAACCAGCGTCACTTTTTTTAACCTGACTGCTGACACAAGTTAATTTCAACTGAAGCCTCTTGTCTAAATGCTAAGTTTGTAGAAAATCTTCGTTCGTCAGTTTTCTTTCAGATACATTATATTTTCCATGACAAACATCCGGTGTAATGCCACGCTGCTGTGGATATTTCCAAGTGCTAGTTTTTTAATGTATTATATACATATCGATGTGACTTTCTGTAGTGAAACAACTCAGAACTGTGCGCGTTAGACAGCTGTTAGAAGGCGATCTAGCCTATCTCATTCTGTCAATAAAACAAGGAATATAATGCATTTATGATACAAATCAGACAATATTTTGTAACCACCAGCTATTTAATACCAACTACTGAAATAACGTATCAGAAATTAGTTACATACTGAGACGAAATGAAGGCGACACAACCAGTCATGTTCGCCAGGTCGCCATTTTTCTCTTCTCAGAACGATATCCAGATTTCGTCGGACTACTTCGGCGGGAAAGCGGTAAAACTGCACTCCGGAGCCTTAGTATATCGCTGAGTACATCCTGGGGCACAAACTCTTACCCATTTGCAAAAAAAATCGCTTGCTTGGAAATAACGGTGTAGTTGAAGTGGAGACTATCGGTGTTATGGACGCGTGAATACTTTCTTGCCATTAATATATGGCGGAGATGCTACAGTCACGTGACCGGTGACGTCATCTGAATAAGGGCTATTCGACCTTTCTTCATCCCGTGTCCAAAATGTCCCACTGTTCTTTTCTCATTTCTTCATTACATCCCTCACGTTATGTCTTTAATCATCTCTGACTCAAAAAGTTTTAAAATCCCAGTTTGTAGTTCATGTTCGTGTTCCATCAATCGTCCTTTTTCCAACTTCAGTGCCAATTCACTCCCCTCCTTAAATCAACCTCCTCCTAACCCTCACCTGTTATCCCCTCTCCTTACGTCTCCATCTTGCCCTCATCCAACCTCGTTCTTGCGCCTCCTCACTGTCTTCTGCCTCAGTATCAGCTCCTCCTCCGTTGTCCCAAATGTGTGGTGTTCTAACATTTGGGCTCCATTTCAAACTCACAGATATCACTCTCTCTCAATCAGTACACTCATCATCACAAACATGCTCCTTCCTTCCTCTCAGAACACCTCCCCTCTTCCCAACCCCTAAAAACTTGTACCTCCCCCGCCGCTCCTTCTTCACCAAACCTCGACAAAGTCTCTCCCCACCTTTCCCATCGCCCTCCTGCACCTTGGCCGTGCCTGCTCTCGTCTCCCATCCCTCTCAAAGCAACCTTCACACCCTTCTCCCTCCAATTTCCCCCTAACTTTTCCTTCAAAGTTGCCCCCCGAACTTCACAAAAACTGCTTCTTTCCCCCACCCTCTGTCTTCCAATCATCACTCACCCCCTCAAATCTTCAACTGCCCTCTGCCCCCTATTTTGTTGCTCCCCACTGTACCTCAACCCATCACCACCGAGCCTTTCTCCTCACCCGTCCCTCTCCCCTCGCTCTTCTGCAATCCACCACACTCTTTCAATAACTCTCCTGACCTCCCCCCCCCACCTCCCTCATCCACCTTCCACTCAAAACCTCCTCCCCTACCTTTTCCTTACAGTGTGGACCTCAAACATCCGGGGCCTTCCCTAAAACCTGACATCTTTCCATGCAGGTTGCCACTGACAAACCAGACATAATCTGCTTCACAGAAAGTTTCCTCCTCCAATATCTTTGACTCCCGAGTATCTCTCCCTGGTTACTCCTCCCTCGATATGACAAACCTGAGCCTCATCCTGGTGGCAGGTTGCTCTTCATCAAAGACGATTCCTCACTTACCATGCACTGCATTTCTCCCCCACACCCCAAGAATCCTCTGGCTCGGCTTCCCCTTCACTCCCACCTCATGTTTATATGTGTGTTGTTCGTCCACCAAACAGAGATGACTCCATTTGCCCCTCACTATCCGAAAACATGGACCAACGTCCATCCTCTCATCCAAACTCTCTCTTCCTCACATATGATGACTGCAATTGTCATCATACCAGTTGGCTAGGTGTGGTACCTCTCTCACCTGTCATGGCACTTCAGCAAAAACCTTCTGCGATTCATTGGGCTGACTCAATCGGTCCACTTCCTGATCCGGATCTCAACCAATGGTACTCTCTCTCTCTTCTTCTGGATCTGACTTTGACAAATTCCCTGAAAATATCTGCTCTTCTTCCTCCGCTCCAATCGGTTCTTCTAACCACGTCCTTGTCAAAGTGGACATCTCTCTGGCTGTTATCAGCGAACACCTCACCGCCGTCGAGTCTGGCATTTCACTCAAGCCGACTGGCAGGTCTCCAAGCAGCCATCAACATCTAGACTGGTCTCCCATCTCTACTTCCTCCAACATCAACTCATCCTGGAATTCTTTCAAAGAAAACTTGTCTCTTCTAATGCACAGACTTATACATCTCGTCTTAAGTTGTCCTCCCGCCGTTGGTTCACTGAAGCTTGTGGCGAGGCAGTTGTCCTAAAACAACTTGCCTTTGACTCATGGAAAGCAAACCCAACTGAGGGTAATCTCAGTTCCTTCCATAAAGCTCGTAACAAGTGTGTATCTACCCTCAGGAGAGCCAGAAAACATCATCTTCTAATCTCAAGTCTGAACTTTCAAACCCCTTTCCCTCCTCCAAATCCTGGTGGCGACGAATCAAATGTTTCTGGTGTATGTTCCCCCTCCATCCCCTCCCTTACACAAATGGCCACACTGCTGATACCACATGTAAAAAGGCTGAATGCCTCATATCTGTGTTTGCTTCCTTTCATGTGCCAAAGCCATCGCTTTCCGTACCCAGCTTACCCAGTCACACCCAGGTGTCCCTGGACTCTGAGTCCTTTTCTCCTGACAAGGTGGAGATTTGCTGTCAAACCTCGACTCATATTCTGCAACCGGTCCAGACGGCATCAGCCCACGTGTCCTAAAAACCTGCTCCTCTGCTTTTGCTCACCCTCTCTCTGTTCTATTCACCCTCTCATTTCCTCAAGGTCACCTGCCATCTCCTTGGAAATCAGCAAACATTACCGCCCTGCATAAAAAAGGTGCAAAAACAGATCCCTGCAACTGCAGACCAATCAGCCTTCCCCAATCATCAACAAAGTTATGGAATCATCATCGCTTCAGACAGTAAATCCTTCCTCTTCTCCAATGACCGATTTCCGATCATCAATTTGGTTTCAGACCAGGTCACTCTCCTCTGGATATGATGCTTCTGCTCTCCCAACAATGGATTGAGGTACTCATGCCAGACATGAAATTAGAGCCATATCCCGATATATTGTTGCGGGCCGGGATCGGCTGCGAGCACGACCGCGAGGTGGAACAGTAGGGTCGACTCTGCCGAACACCGGAATTTAGATCGTACTTTCGGAAAACTCCGAGGGTACGGGTCCTTACCTGACCGTGAATCGTCAATAATTCCACCACGTGGTGCAGGGTTATTTGCCAAACTCAAAATACTAGAGACCACGTGGCGAACTACCGAGTATTCACACCCTCGACGGAACTCGTACGGGACGATCCGTATGCGTGCTCGACCCGTGCGTGACCCGAGCGGATGGTCACCGAGCTTCCGTCGGTCCCAAATGCACACCACTACGGCAACAACGACCTTTCTAATCCCCAACATGCACCGCGTTAAACCAATAAAAGAAACACAAAAACGGGCTGATACATTTAACAAATAGGGTATTTACTAACAGTAGGTGGGGAAGGAGGGAAGCACGTAAGGCAGAGTTATCACGACTAATATGAGATGCAAGGCAAATAATGTACAACGAAGGCATTAACAATTTACTACTTAAAGGCGGGCCACCGACACACACACACACACACACACACACACACACACACACACACACACACACACACACACACACACACACACACACACATTCCCAGAAGGACATGGACCTGTCCACCTCGTGTGGTTTGGCTGACACGAGCGAACCAAGCCAGCGTCGAGATGCGGAACGAAGAACCAGGCGCCAGCGACGGGACGATGCTAGAACCAGGCGCCAGCGACGGGATGATGATAGAACCAGGCACCAGCCACGGGACGATGATAGAACCAGCGCCAGCGACGACGATGATAGAACCAGGCGCCAGTGACGGGATGATGATAGAACCAGGCGCCAGCGACGGACGATGATAGAACAGCACCAGCGACGGGACGATGATAGGACCAGGCACAGCGACGGACGATGTAAGAACCAGGCGCCAGCGACGGGACGATGATAGAACCAGGCACCAGCGCGAGCCATGATAGAACCAGGCACCAGCGAGAGGCGATGGTAGAACCAGGCACCAGCGAGAGGCGATGATAGAACCAGGCACCAGCGAGAGGCGATGATAAAACCAGGACAGGGAGAGGCGATGATAGAAACCAGGCACCAGCGAGCCGCGATCAGACTCCAGAGCTCCCTTCAGCGCTCGTCCCGACAACCAAACTCTCTCTGTATCCCAAACTGTCGAGAAGGCAGGAGTTTCTCTGCCACTTCTCCAAGTCTTTGAGTTGAACGTCAAAGTGAGGCTGATAACTCCACACTTGTTCAACCAAGCAATTAAAGGAATCCAAGTGTCAGGTGAATGAACAGTATAACATCAAAAACAAACTTCTCATCTTAATAATTAACTGTTTTCTGTTTCCTCTTGTTAAAAAACAAAGTATTTGTATTTAGTCGCACTTCCTCCACACCTCACCCACTCTTCCCCTCCCCCAACCTCGTTTACTTTTTAGATTCTTCCTCTTCTCCTTTTCTTTTCGCCCTCTTCCCCTTTTTATGTCTTATATATTTTTGACTTCCTGGGTAGATATTGGTGGTGTTTCGGTGGAGGTGAGAGTGATTCTTTCGGTGGTGAACTTGGAGAGGGTGATCCTTTCAGTCTGGTTGAGAGGGAAGAGAGCATTTGGGTTTACACCAATGAGACACCGCGTCCTGATTCAAAGGTGACTCGGCACTCGATCCTCCTTGAAGAACAAGACCCACTGCAGTCCCAGCGCTCCTTCGATGACTTCATATTTTGTTTGCAACACGAGATGTTGTGTTGGATTCCTTGTCAATTTGCAGGCATTTTTGTTCCATCTGCTTGGATTCTGATCGATTTTCTCTTGTCTCTGTTCGTCTCTCGATAGAGATTCATGGAAGCTCATTTCACCTCCGAATTCAGGTAGGTGGTGTTTCAGAACAAGGGTGTAAAGTGGGGATAAGTGTTTGCCCGAGACGTATCTCGAGGAGGAGGACTTGAGTTGACCCCGTATTTTGTGCGGCAAGTTGAGGTTTTCTGTTGCATTGCCTGATTCAATACGCCGGCGTTTATTCATCGGAGACCGGGTCTCCTGTCCGTTTCCTACATATCTGGTTCCATTCTACATTGAGATTTGTATGTCCTTCTCATGAGGCAGTTTGGACACCTGGTGTTCCAGCACAGATGGTGTAAGTGGGGATTTATTTTCCTGAGATGTACCTGGTGAAGCGGTACTTGGATTGATTTCATATACGGTTGGCAAGACGAAGGTTTAGTCTTGAATTGCCTGTTCAATTTGCAGACATTTCTGTTTGATCTCTGTTTGTCTGTTTTTGTCTTTCTGTAAATCTTGCTGACATCCTTCAATTCGTATTGGAGTTTTGCACGTGGTCTTCCAGAAACAGAAAGTTTTAGACTTGGCTTGGTGTGTTTGCTGGAACGGCACCTGGAAGAGAATGAGTAGCTATGGGTTGCTTCCATGCTGTTGATTCGTTTGCACAGAACGAAAGGATCTTTGCAAGACTCTTGGATTTGCTGTTCAACTTAACATGGCATTTTATATTTCGTCTTTTTCTAGTTTGATTTCATCTTTTCTTAGTTCGTACTCTGAGTTCGATTCTAAACGTAGAAGTTCATGCGAATTCGCGTTTCACCTTCGAGTTTGCAGCTGTCGTTCAGAGGAGGCAATTGATTGTAAGCTTGGGGAGAGTGTTTGCTCTGAGACGTGACCTGGTACAAGGAGTCTTGGAATTGAGCTGCCGTATTATGTGTCCGAAATTGAGGCTTTTTGTATGATTGCGGCTGTTCATTGCCGGGTATTTTCATCGGACCTCTGTCCGTCTCCTGTTCGGTTTCTGGCTTTCTCTGTCCATTCTGCGTGAAATTCCAGTTGTCTTTCTTCCCTGAGTTTGGATCGTGGTTATTCAGGAGCAGGTAGTGTACGCTGCGATTTATTTGGGCTGAGCAGGCACTGGTGGAGAACAGTTTTGCAAAGTCTGAGGCTTGTTTGAGAGATTGCCTGTTCAACTGGCAGGTCGCTTTTTGTCCTGTTCCCTGATGTCTCTGTTGCAGTTCTTTGTGTCTCTGTTCCTGTTGCTGGAGTTTGACTCCTGTTATTTGTTCGGATTGATCGTGTTTCTGTTCGGTTTTCTGGCTGTGGATGTTTGAGCTTTTTCCGGAGTAGCCGTGTCAGCTTGTGGGATGTGCTTCGCTATAACATTGTTCGATGTTGTTTCGTGGTTATGGATGTAGTCGGCTTGCTGGGTAATGCTGGTCCGGATTCCTGACTGGTGTTCTCCGGTACACCGATCTCCTGAAGACCGAATAGCAATAAAACGGAATCCAAGTGTCAGGGTGATGTGGAACAGAAGAACATCAAAAATAAATTTCTCATCGAGATTAAGAAGTTTTTTTGCCTCTTGTTAAGAAGGTAGGGTAAGAGGATTATAGATGGGGATACACAAGGCTTCTTGCACCACGAAACCAGTGCAAATCAGGAAGGAAGGGAAATGATAAAATTAGACAAAATATTTTGGCGGAAGGACGGGGGACTCGTCCAGTCAACGTCACGATCGCCTTGGTGAGCATACATTTATTCGTACGACTGATGCTGCAGCATGATCACTACGAATCAACTAATTATAAACTATAGCGCGGTTTAACCCTTCAAGACAGTCCAAACCACGATCAAATCTATTATGTTTTGTTGGTCTGTCTATCAATGGTTGTGGATGAGTGTCAGGAGACAAATTGGTGGAGTGACTGTGCTTATGTGACAGGAACAAGTCGATTTCGATTTGGGTTCAGGACGAAGTTCAGATCCGGACATATCAGGGGATGCGGTGTCTCATGTTGACATGGAGGTGTCTCTGTTCGATCGTGCAGGTGTCTCTGTTCGATATAGCAGGTGTCTCTGTCGGATATGCAGGTGTCTCTGTTCGCAGTGCAGGGTCCTCGTTCGGATTAATGCAGGAGTCTCTGTTACGTATATGCAGGAGTCTCTGATTCGATATTCGAGTATCTGTATCGATGTTGCAGGTGATCTCTGTTCGCCATGCAGGGTTTCTATTCGATTGCAGGTGTCTCTGTGTTGCGATTGAGGGGTCTCTGTTCGATATGCTACTGTGTACTCTGATTCGATATGGGCAAGAGTTTGTCTCTGTTCGACAATGGCAGGAGTCGTCTGTCTATATATTCAGGTAATCTCTGTGCAGATGTTGCAGGGGTGTCTCTGTATGCGATATGGCTGCAGGAGGGGATCTCATGTTGATCTGCAGTGTCTCTGTTGGACGATGAATGGTCAGGTGTCTCTGTTATCGCAGCAGGATGCTCTGTTCGTATATTGCAGAGTCTGCTGTTCTGAAGTGAGTGAGCAGGCAGTCTCTGTTCGAATATTCAGGTATCTCTGTTTCGATTTGCGGTGTACTGCTGCTTGAATGGCAGGTGTTTCTATTCGATATGCTAGTGTGCCCTCTGTTCGACATCTGCAGGGTCCGCTCGTGTTCGATATGCCTGTTGTCTCTGTTGTATGGCAGGTGTCTTGTATGACATGTACAGGAGTCCTCTTGTTCTATATTCGAGGTTCTCTGTGTCGGATTTTGACGGTGTCTCGGTGCGAACATGCGCGTCTCTGTTTCGATATTCAATACATCTGATTTCCTGGTGTTTCCTTCCCGTGTTGCTGCGAGGTTTTTTTTTTTTTGGGGATTTTGTGTCCACTATGGGGTTTTATTTGCTGTTGTTTAGCTCAGAGTAAGACTTGATCGTGTTTCGTTGGTGTGTTCCACTGTTCTACTGGTGGTGATGTGACTGTGTTGAGGGACGATGACAGGCAACTTGGGTGGATGTCTACGCTCTTGCAAATTTGTCTCACGGTTTGGTTCGGTTGTTCGGCCGATCGCTTTCATGATGCTGTAGAACAAACCTGCTGATTTGATTTTCAGAACATGTTGGAGTTACGTGGGAGTTGTTTTTCGGTTGAGATGTAATCGATGATCGCAGAAGAGTATCATTGGTCAGGATTCCTGTGATAATCAGCCTACATCCTACAAGGGTCAGACCAGCACTTTACAAGATGTCATGTGGACAGTATAAAGATCAAAAACAGAACTTCCTCATCTTGATAAATTAACTGATTTGTTCATGTTTCCATCTGTTTCTGAGAAAAGGGTATCTGTTGTATGTTGATTCACGACTGGTCCCTCCACGACTGTGCAGCCCACTCTCCCATCCACGACCGTCGTTGTACTTTCGTATAGATTCTTCTCTCTGCATCTTATTCTTTTTCGTCTCTTCTGACTTTTTATGTCTGTATGATATCTTTTGCTTTCTGGGTTAGAGTATTGATGGTGTTTCCGGTAAGGAGTTGATTCGCTTCGTCGGTGGTGAAGCATTGGAGAGGGTGGAGTCCTTTTACGATTGGTTGAGAGGGAAGAGAGCTATTTTTGGGTGTGTACAGCCCAATGGGACTCCGCGTCCTGATTCCAAGCAGTGACTCAGCGACTCGGATCGTCCTTGAGCATGCAAGAGACCACTGCAGTCGCAGCGCTCCTGTGCGATGATTTAATATCTTGTATTTTCACGAAGAAGTTGCATTGTTGGCAATTATCCTTGTTCAATGTTGCAGGCATTGTTTGGTTCGCCTCTGGTTGATGTCTATCGGATTATTCTTCTGTTTCTGTTCGGTGTCCGTCACATACAGGGAGATTCATAAAGCTCATTTTCGCCTCCGGAATTCAGGGTCGGCTGGTATCTCAGAAAGGTAGTGAAAGTGGGGAGGCGTTTGCCCGAGACGTACCTGGGGAGATGAGGACTATGGATGTGACCCCGTTTTTGTTTCGGGACAAGAGTTGAGGTTTTCTGTTCATGTGCCTGTTCATCGCCATGCGTTCTTTCAATGACGACTGTTTGGGCGGAAATCTGTGTTCGGTTGTCC
>JAXMNL010000669.1:9725-19865 GCA_035128595.1 Eptatretus atami
CATGTCCCCAACCATTTCTTGAACACGCATGGTCCGATTTGTTCAAACTTGGCACAAGCACAGTACAGGTGGCGTACACGTGCACCTCACTTTATTTTATGATCTTATCAAAGATGGCCGACTGGTAGACTGGCGGCCATTTTGGTACTTATGCAATTGCCCAATCGTACGCAATCTTCCATGTCACGTGACTACTCAAGTCAGTTGCGCATGCGCATAGATCTTGCAAATATGGGCTGCCCTTTAACTTGTACAACAAAAATACTAAAATCATGGGGCTATGACATTTTCTGTCTTTTTCTCCTTGTTTAGAGTGGAAAAGCAGAGTCGGAACGCGTGGAGCACTGTGTCGGTTTTTACAACAAAAGAACTTGCCGAAAAGCCTCGTGGACCTCCCACATCAATATCAGGAAGGCTCATGAGGATTGCTTGTCAACAAGTCTCGGAAAATTAAACCCATTGAGTATGTAAGTCTTCACATGGCCGTCCTGGGGAGACCAAGGGTGGCTTTCATAAAGCGCTCTCCCATGTCTTACTAACCACGAAGTCCATTGAAAAGGGTCATTGTCATGGGAAATTCAATGTTAGACGAGTTGCAGTGCTGTGCCCTGGTCAGCTTCACTTGTCTGCATGGAGTTGGTCGTATGAATGATGATGTTGAAATGTCTTCTTGAGCTATGTGCTTCACACAGACTCTGCGTAACAAACACACACTTCAGGGGTGTCCACAGTAGATCACTGTGGAGACATCCTCGGTAAGGACATCGACTGGATCATGCATGACCCGGTGTAAAGATCTGAAGGACATTCTGCACACCGTGATTTGAGAGTTTCAGATTGGGCTGAGAGAAGAGCGACCACTGTGAGAAGCGATTTGGGAGCTTTAGATTGTTTAATTAATGAATCGGCAGGATGCATCAACCTCAGGAAAGTTATCCCACTGATGTATTTACGTAAAGCAGCAAAAGAGATCTGATCTGACGGGAAATGTCATCGAGCATCATTGATGACATTTCCCGCAATATCCGAATTGTGACATCGATGCGGAGCTCGCATCCGTTTCATGAGCAACAGCGGCGACCTGGACACCTCAACCCAACCTGAAGCGCATACCAATGTCCTGTGAGAATGATGGATGTTTTAGTGCTGCTGACTGCTGTGCCGAGGAGGATAAGTTTTGTTTGTCTTTGTGTTTCAGGGTCTCGTGCGTACCTGGTGGCCTACCTTGTTATGTGACCTGGGCTGTGACGTTTGCTTTCCTTGCTGCTTCCTTCGTTACGGTTTTTGCCCCTTATGCCTGTGGATCAGGAATTCCAGAGGTTACTCGACACATGATGCCACTTGCATGTCATCCGCTGTCCGCACACCACTCTTGGTTTCCTCCATGCCACTTCATCACTCCTGACCCCTCATACTTCCCATATCATTACTAATCTTTTTTTTCTACTGCTACCTCTTTGCTGCTGCTGATTGTTGACTTCCTTTTTCATTCTCACTTCTCCTCCTGATCACTGCACACTTGCCTTACCAAATCAAACATCTTTTCATACTTTTCCTTTTCCTTTAGTTCTCTCTTCATATCAGAATATTGTCCTGAGTTTTATTTTGATCCAACTCCCCCCCTCCCCCCCCTTCTCGCCCCCCAGATCAAGACTATTCTAGGTGGTTCATCATCGTGGTTATTTGGGAAAATGGACCCTCCTGGTGAAGGTTGTCACACTCGTACTGGCGGTCTCCTCGGGTCTGAGCCTGGGTAAGGAAGGTCCTCTGGTGCACGTGGCCTGCTGCGCGGGAAACATCGCTTTGCACTGGTTTCCAAAGTACAATGGGAATGAAGCCAGCGACGAGAAGTCCTGTCTGCAGCTTCCGCCGCCGGAGTGTCTGTGGCTTTTGGTGCTCCCATCGGTGGAGTCTTTTTTCTCTCGAGGAGGTAGGACTAACGATGAAAGCATCACAATGATGGGTCAGAGGGAAGCCAAACAAGGGAGCTGTGAACGTATGGGATTGTGGAAGTCGGGGAAGAGAGTCAGCGTTCGAGATGTTTACAAATGTAATATCATGATGAGAATTCCCACCTGCCCTTTGTTAATATCTGCAATTGTTTTCCTCCTTTGATGAATCCTTACCGGTTGGGAATTTTTTTTTTACCTTCTCACATGTTAACTAGGTGAGCTACTACTTCCCGATGAAGACTTTGTGGCGATCATTCTTCGCTGCCTTGGTCGCTGCCTTCGTGCTCCGTGCCATTAACCCTTTGGAAACAATCGTCTGGTTCTGTTCTACCTCGAGTTCAACACGCCATGGTTTTTATTTGAGCTGCTGCCTTTTGTGTTGCTTGGAGTTCTTGGGGCCTATGGGGGCCTTGTTCATCCGTGCGAACGTCGCCTGGTGCGTCAGCGCAAGCCACACGCCAGGGCCAGTACCCGGTTTCGAAGTGGTTCTCGTGGCCGGTTTGACGGCCCTCCTCGCGTACCCCAACATTTACACTCGAGGCGACACCGGACAACTCATCAGAGATCTTTTCAACAACTGTGGACCTCTCGAGTCTTCAGAACTCTGTGATTACAGGTGAGCCCTTTGTTTCTCATCTCCCTTCACCCGTTCTGCTCGGAATTAGAGTTTGGAAAAACCACGAAACCTCGTGGCCCGAAACTTTGCGTGCATGGGAAGTTGCCGAAGGGAGCGCTGAATGGAAACTAGGTATTTGGGTAATTTAAACACCTCTCTTGAAGATAATTACGGGTGCTCATCATGATAAAAAAAATAAAAAAGAAGTGTTACCAAATGATGGTGTGCATCTTGAATCAGCCTGCTTTGACCTCGCAGAGTCCGAAGCCGCCATTTTGTTTAGGCCTGCTCAAGTTTGGCTTGCCTGGAAGCAGGCACAACGGTTTCTGTACGATATAAAGCGTCAACAAAAAATATTATTTTTTCACTTCGTTCTTCTCATTCGAACCCTGATCTTCATACCGACGAATCGTGTATACTTGCATCGCTTGTGAGTGTGATGAAAAAATTCAATTTAGGAGCTGGAGCGATGTTGTTCTTTCTTTTATAAAAGTGATGAATGTTTGTTTGGTTGTTTGTTTATGTACACGACTGCTCTGAGCTCCCAAGTTAATCGGTAAGAAACTTAGGAGGAATGCACTTTTGTTTTTTTTTGTTTTTGTTACCAGATGCACCTTAGCTTGGGGTTTTTTAAAGTCATTTTCTCACAATTCTCACTTATAAACACATGAGCCCACCCCCGCCCCCCCCTTGTCGCCTAAGAATTAAAAGTCTATAAAAAGGTTCCGAGGTAGATTCATATCGACAATGCTTTCTAACGACTAACTTCAACGGCCTGAAAAGAAGAGTTTGTTCGAACAAAAGTTACCGCCTTAGCTAACTTCTCCAAATATACACCCTGCAGAAAATTATTTTGGAGGAGGGAGGGGAAGGGGGTGTGGTGGGAGTCCAGAGAGAGGGGATGTGGGTGGAGAAGGGAGGAAGGAGGTGGTTGGAAGGAGGGGGTGCGGTGGGAGTCTGAGGTTGGGTGGACGGAGGAAGGATGGAGGAGCAGTAGATGGGGTGGATAAGGAGGAAGGGTGGGAGGAGGCAACGCTGGTACCTTTCTCGTTGTTTGTTCGTGTGTGTGTGGGTGTGTGTGTGTGTGTTGTGGGGTTGTGTGTTTGTTGTGTGTGTATGTCGCACGTGTGTTACTGGCACGATTTGCACTGTTTTGGAGGAGTCGGAGAGGGTTCGTCTGAGCTACTCCCGCACTTGTTCAGTTTAAACTTTGATTAGTTTGAGGTTAATGTTTGTCTCCTGCTCCCGTTTGTTGTGCGTTTCTGTGTGTTCCTCTCAGACGAGACTCGACAAGTTACAAAAAACAAACAAAAAAAGTTAATTTATTTTATTTTAATCTTCCTGACAATATAATAAGGGGATATATTTTCGTGTTTTTTTTAATCACAAACATTTTAAACTCTTTAGGAACTTCAATCTTATTGTATTTTTACTTGTCTCACCATTTTCTTGAAAAAAAAAGACAATTTGTTGATTAAATAAATTTTTTTTTTTTTTTGATTGTTTCGTGCAAGGCTCATGGCAAGGCAGGGTTATATTGTGCAGTGGGGTAGCGGGGCAGGGCAACAATTAGGCACAACCAGCAAAGGAATAAACAACAGGCTAAAGAATGGATGAGAATGTTAGGGGAAGTGTAGGGCGGAAAATAGCAGTGGTGCTGGAGAGGGAGACGAGAGAGAGAGAGAGAGAGAAGAGGAGAGAGAGAGAGAGAATGACGAGAGAGAGAGAGAGAGAGAGAGAGAGAAGGAGAGATGGGGAGCGGAGAGAGATGACATGGGAGTGAGAGAAGAGAGTGTTAGGAAACACTGAAACTGCAAGTGAAAAGATTAGGTTGCAAGGGTTAATGTGGATAATAAAGATCATGAGTCAGGATTGGATGGCATGAGTTGGCGGTGTACTGCCTGCTTGAAGCACTGGAGGGAAGAGTGGGGGAAATAGGCGGTTCCATATCCTGGAAAGTGAGGAATAAAGGAGTTAGGTGTTCAGTCAGTCTGAAAATTGGATGTTTAACGAGAAGGGTTACTGGAAGAACACATGGATCCTGGAGTTGCTTGGGAGGGTAGAAAACAGAGACAACCGACTTGCCTGCGATGCAAAGCAACAGATGTTACACTTCAACCTTCTCACAGGAGAGTCCGATAATGTGAGAACTTCACATTCCACAGAATCCAAGAGAGACAGATGGGATGCCGGGCCACCAGCCCATCGGGAGAGCAGTACTCCATTGAGCGAAGGACAAAGGCCTTGTGACTGATAGTTGCTCCGATTTCCAAGGAAAGACTTGGATCGACAGAGGATACCCGTTTGTGGTAGCTTGGAGGCCAGATTGTCGATGTTGTCAGTCCAGGAGAGGTCGTGGCTGATGGTGAGGCCCACATATGTTGAAGAGACTGCACCTCTTCCACTGGTTGAGCAGGAAAATAGACAGGTGGGTTCGTTTGACGATCCTTTTGGAGAACAGAACGATGATTACTCTTCGCGAAAGACACCGTGGGATCTCTAATGTCCACCAAGGAATGCTGGCAGACGGCACGTCCAGTTTAACATCCATCCGAGGGACGCCGCACGCATTGATGATTCTCCAAACCTGTGAAACACAGGGATGCGGTCTATAGCCGGTTCGAGATTCACATCCAGGTCGGACGGCTTCGAGGACCGTGTGCGGACTGCAAGGCCGTCCCGTCAACCCGCGTCGTGGACGGACAAGTACCAAAAGTGACTTCTTTTTATTTAATTATTTTTCCACTTTTGCTTTCATCAGGGGTGCACAGGTGTCATTTTATTTAATTTTGTAATCCTAACCGTGGGCTTGTGTGTATCCGTAGCCGTCTTCACGCGTCTATGTCCCCCATTTTTTTTGTCATATTTTTTTGTCAATGTCTTCAAATGGCTACCTGTGGTCATTTGTTTGACGTCACATTCATCTTTGAAACGTTTTAAGCAGATTTTATTTGTTTCAAAACGATCACCTTTTCGAGAACACACTTGCAAGATGAACCACAGCCCAATCTTTTACTTTTTTTTTTTACCCATTTTACCCTTTTACCCGAAGCAAAAAGCGAGGTTAAGTATAATGGCTCATGTCCATCCGTCCGTCCGTCCGGTTTATCAGTTTATGGTTTTCAAAACTGAATGTTATTATTTTGAACACGAAAAGGAACATAAATAGGAAGACAAGTCTGTGTTATACCATACCTTGGCATGAATTTGTCCAGATCACACCTGCGTAGGAGAGGAGGGTAAATCGAAACATGTGGAATGTGACAAGAACCAAACATTGGGAGATATTTATCGGTATGACGTCCTGATGAGGGCAAACAAGTCCGAAATCCGGATAGGCGGCTCCGTTTGATGTTTAACTGATGTTCACCATGTAATCTTCGTCTGTTTGACAGAGTCGCCGGGCCGAGGCCTCTGTGTTGGAGGTGACGCTTTGGTGTAGGACTATGTCCAATGTAGATTGGCGGAGTGCTCGTCACACTCCACATTTTCGAATAATTGTTACGGCTCTGGAACTATTCTCGCAAATACACCATAAAGGTTCCCGTAGGTGAGATATTCTTTATAGTACATGTGTAGTTAGCCCCCAACCCATTGCTTATATGAGGGAATTAATGCTGATTCATGCGGGCTAGCCGACCCTTTGAGTGAGGCGTTTTTCGTGTTCTACCTTTGTTTATGCACCACCCAAATCGCCAATCAACAACAAGCAACGCCAGCAGCAAAAACCTACCTGTCACACTCGCTACCGCAAACACCTAAACACATCACCGCCATTCAACAAAAAAACCCAAACCACCCCCAAAAAAAATAAAAAAAAACGCCAAAAAACCCAAAACACAAAAAAAAAAAAAAAAAAAAAAAAAAAAAACCCAAAAAAAAAAAAACCCCCCAAAAACAAGCGCCATGGCCATTCGAACACCGCCGAAAACCCGTCACCAACCTTCGCCTACGGCCCATTACCCGACACCACCTCCGTGGACGCCCGAGCGTGGGCTGTCTTCAGCGATACACGCGAGAGCGAGTGCAGGATGGGCGGCGTTTTCGAGGAGGAATTCGGGATCAGAATGCTACAAAGCCCCACATCTTGTCCACCCAGATCAGGAAGCGCGGGGCGGGCTTGGCCCCAGCCTCAGACGCGCCTGACGATAAATCGGGCATATGCCAAAATTTGGAGGCATCGGAATGATACCACGCCCCCTTTTTCTCCGTCCAATCGGCAGCGTGGCTCCGCCCTAGTCGTATTGGATCCGAGAATGCATGGTGGTTTCTGCAAGCGATAAAAAAGGCGAGGAAGTGAGATCGTGAGCAGGATCGGTGGCCGGCAGTGTTGAGTCGAGTAGGCAGATCGTGGGGCAGATATGGGGACGGAGCTCGAGCAGTGTCGGTGGGCGGAGTCGGGGGAGACGGGAGCTCGAGCAGAGGTGGGGCAGACGGCTACGGGGTGCGAACGGCAGCGGAGGGCATCGGTGAGGGGACCTGGAGGGCTCTGTGTGAGAGATAAGGAAATATTTTCTTGTCTGCCGTTGGTATTGGTGTCCTTTTAGGTAAGAGTCGGGTAAGTAACTGTTTAAATAAATATAATAAGTGTCCGGTATTGGTGTCGTGTTGTGTTGTAAGTCGTTTTTTGTTTTTTTTTTTTGTTTGTAAAACATCCTTTTATTGTGCCATTCTGTTCTATGTCTGTGTATATTATGTGCATCGCTATAGTGGCTTGTAAATACGGCGTGCTATAGGTGTGCTCGGTGTGCCACGGGAAAAATAAAAAATAATGTTATTGTTGCATTGTCTGTGGTAACTGTTTTTTCCCGTTTCGCTTCTCCATTTCTCATTGACCCCCTCCCATCCTGCTTCAGTTAAAAGGTTTCGTAGATATGGATAGTGTGTTTTGTGCTGTTGTCTGTGCCCCAAAACGCACCGAGGGTAAATTAATCTGAAACCGTCGAGTCCGACGAAACACCGCTCGTATCCGAAAGAAACCGATAAGTACAGAACGGACCGCCCAAGCGCTCGTAAAAGACGGCAGTCGACCTGACGACCGAAGAGAAATTACAATTCGCCGGTTTTACCATCCGCGTGGAGAGGCCGGGGGGTACTTAGGTAGGTCGAAGTTTGGGCCGAACAACCTATCCTACGCGGTGCCGATGGCCACCGATGTGGTTTGGGGTTTGGGGAGGTCGAAAAAGGCCCACCCCTGTGATGGATCCCGGGTTAGCCGGGAGGGGTATCACGACCGAAATGTCCGTATCCGCGGGGGTGAAGGGCGATGGCGGTCGCGGGTTCGAAGGAAGGTTCGACAGTGGCCGGATCGCACGCCGACGTCGCGCGATTCGCAAACACTGTGTACAGGAGTTTGATTTAATCCCTCCCGTTCTCCAAGCTAAATTCACAGGGAACGTCTTCCGGGGTTGAGAAAAGAGCGACCCCCGATTCCCTCTTAAATTACGAGGCGACTAAATATTAATCCCTTACGTGGGAATAAATGCCCGTCTCAAGGCGGAAGCGGGGTATTGCCGGGGGGTTTAGAAGAAATGTATATGTGGTAATGTAGATCCATGCCCGGAGGATGGTACGTACTTGTTGTAATGTTGAATCACGAGGGAGCTCACCCTCATAACTCTGAAGCACGACTTTGCCGGGCGCCAAACTGTGGGTCGCTATCAATAGGCGGCTGCGATCGCCCCTCAGCGCAGGCACGGAGCGCGAGCGGCTAATTTATGGCTCTGCGAAGGCCAACCGAAGCCGAGCGCTCCAGCAGCCATCGCTTACAAGCCATGTTTATGGCAGTGAAGCAGGCGGACATTAGCGGGGCTTCAAAAAACATTGGAAAAAAAAATAGTGAAATGATGGGGAGTTGGAACAATTGAAGGAAGAGATAAGAACAGGCAATCAGGAAAGGAAAGCCTAGATGGAAGATAAAAAAGAGGAGAGAACAGCTGGAAGAAAGGACGGAAGAATTTGTGGAAAAGTCTGAACAGTTCAAAAACTGCAGGGAGAATTGAGGGAGGAAGGAAAAGAAAACAAAAGCTAGAAAAGGAAAAAAACGCAAACAGGAAGATGAGGAATTGGAACTACTGAAGCAAGAGGTAAGAAATCACTTTGAAATAGAAATCCTGGAAAGGAATAAGAATTGGAAAGGAATGGCACAGAAAAAACTAAAAAATACAGCCAAAAACAAGGGACGAAAATTGTAGGAGGAAGCAGTGAAAGAAGAGATTGAAATGAGTGAAGAAGCATGCAAAATTAGAGGAATTAGAAACAAAACTTCTGCAGTTACAAAAACGAGCTGAGGATGCGTGAGAGAAGAAAAGAAAGAACGACAGCAGAGAATGAAACGTAAGGAACCACACGGGTAAAATCGAACAGCTGAACAAAGGCCCAGATAAAGAATGAGTGTCAAGAAAGTAGTAGTAATGATGTGGTCAAAGAAAAGAATGAGACAGAAGAAGAAATCGATTCAAGGAAGGAAACCACGAGATGGCATGGAATGAGGAACAAGAAAGTAGTCTTGAAAAGAACAAGGATACGACAACAGGGGAGAACGAATGTCAGTCAGTTGAAGAATAAAAAAAATAAACGAGATTCAGAAATGAGGAACAAGAAAGACAGTTGGGGGAATAGAAAATACAAAGCAACAATGTGATGAGACAAGAGAAAGGAAATCTGTCAGTTGAAAATGAAAATAAACGAATTGTACGAATTGAACAGAACGCCAAGTTGATGTGAATCAATGAATTAGTCATGCCCAGAAAGTTATTGGACACTAAATTATAATTTTAAACCAAAGAGAACTCAATGACAGGACACGAAGTGTCGTATAGTACGTACACGAGGAATACGTCACAACTGTTCTTCTTTTGAGTTACGATTCCAAATCTAGTTCTGACAACAAAAAAGACAATAGGACTGGCGACGCACATACGAGGAGAACGTATTCAGCACACGGAGAGCGAGCGGAGGAGATGAAGAGCACCTATGTAGGGAACGTAAGAAATTAAGGATGTTTCTGGCGACGCTTATGTAAAAGTTTTTTTTGCACGTAGGACACAACGGAGGGCATCGCATTCGGTACAGGCAGGTAGCGAAAAAACAAAAAAGAACCGCCAGAGACGAAGGAATGCCCTATGTGATGGAAGACTTGTTTGCGTGACTGCACTAGAAAACAAACAGGACATGAAGCGTTGCAAGGTGTGTATGGTTTTTTTGCAATACGTGTTGCACGCACTATACAAGCAACGAACAAGCACGAAGGCAAACGAAAAGGCTGGAATTACCGTGACTATAGGTTGTTGGAATTTCGGCACCGAAGGAGTGACCAAAGTCAACAGCTTGAAAAGATCATATATTTTAGGGATTATATGTGACACTTGTTCACCGGTCGACGCACAGTTACAGCACGCCACTCGCGTCTCGGTTCTTTAACTAACAAAATGGCCGCCAGTCCGCCATCTTGGATCTGATCTAGAAAAAAAAATGACTTGCTTAAATAAGCCAACGTTCGTTGGGTGTGTGCCAAATTTGAACAACATCGGTGGAATTCATGTCCGAGAAACGGTTGAAGACATGTTGAAC
>JAXMNL010000672.1:0-14326 GCA_035128595.1 Eptatretus atami
CAGTCGGTTTTGACTTTGGCTATTTCCCAATAACAATATCAAGAGGGAAGAAAATCTTCGCTGAGTTTGTACTCTTTATGCTCAACTATCAAGGCATCAACCTGTAACAAAGAGGCAGACGAAGCATGTGAGGCCATATTATCTGACCTCGCCACCGCATAATCTGTGGACTTCCCAATGACGCTCACAGATTTTCAGATGCAGAGGGAGCGTTGATACGGCAATACAGAGCATTGAGGAGAATGACGACATTCACATCTGTAAACCACTAAAGCACTGGATTTGTAATCTGAACAAGATCGATTACATCAACAAAATGATCGGAATCTGATTGACATCACGGATGCAGAACGCAATCGTGTCGCGTTTACTTGGACATGCTTATAAAAGCACGTGTGATCATTTGTTGTGCTGACTTTCCTCTCTGTGATCACCTTAAAATAAGAACGAAAAGGTCGGTGTTATCGCTCATTATGTCGTGTTTGTTCCATGCGACAGTAATAAAGCAAAATGAGAAAGATACCTCATGGTAGGGTTTCCCTCGTTCCATCGCTTAAGAGGCGCTCGAGCATGTCCATGAAAAAGATTTAGCCATGAAGTCACTATTCTGTTGTTTAAGGACTGGTTCTTATTGCCAGAAGCTGCCAAAGGCACCTTAACGGGTGATTGCAAGGGTTTATTGTCTTGGAAATTTAACTCTCGCTGGAAGTGTGTACACAGACACCCAATTGACCATTCCTAATAAATCCTGTCATTGCTTGATCATGGAAAAAGGTTGTTCTTTCATGGAGCGATACCTGGATTTGTCATCTTCCTTGTGCGTAAATGATCGTCACTGCCAACCCCATCGTCGTAGGCTCTGGTCGTTGAAAAGGCACGTTCATATTCAAATATATGCTATACCAGTACATTTATATTTGTGTCTGCTCGCATATAAATTGGTGTTATCTATATAAAATATATATGTATATATATATACTAATTACATATAATATATATATATATATATATATATAACTATTATGTTATGTGTTGGAAATTACCAGAAACACCATTCGGTTCCCCAGAGATCAGTATTTCGATAAGTACGGTTGTTAGGTTAGTTCCCCCCACCTGATGTATAACGGGGGTCTGGTGTGCCCGGCTGTGAGTCTTTGAGGTAGCCGTTACTTCTTTCTGTCTTTTATTTCAACAACATTCATCACAAGCTATCAACTCCACAACACACGCCACTTCTCGACAGGCCATCCAACATCGCACCACATCACGCCCTCCTCAGCAACAGCGGCAATAAGCGTTTCTCAGACACGCCGCGCCCGCATTGGAAGCCACATTCCACCGGTCCCGTGTGCAATCAGCCGCGAGCGGCTTGCTGAATTTGATATGTCGGATCGGGAGCTCTCCTCGGATAAGACTGGCCACAGAACGTTGAGTGCAAAGACCCGTGAAACGCGCGGAATTTGCTGATAATCGGATCAAAAGTGGGCTCTGCCTCAGACAAAAAAAGCCAGCCAATCCGAAATGGGGTTCCACCAGGGGTTAAAAGGGCAGAGTGAAATGAGTGCGCTAGCCAGCCTCGGTGTGAAGATTCGTAAGGCGCGCGGCGCGACCCACCACGATAAAAAGAGGCGGATGGTCCCGCAGTCCCATTGGCGCAAGTTGAGTGGTTCGGTGTGGAGCGTCAAGAACGATTTGGGGAGGGCGAGGCGCAAGGCAAGACCAGGACCGGGTTTGGAGTCGCTGAGAGAAAGGCCGCATCGAACTGCGTCGCGTCCCGCGGCAGACGGCCTAGAGCTGAGCGCGCGAGGAGTGACGCGGGTCCTCAAAAGAGCAATCAACTCTAAGAAGAGCGAAGGCCTGTTCCGCTCCTCTGACAGCGTCGGTTCGGCCAGCTCCGTATCGACCATGGCCCTCGCGGGCGGGGGGGAAAGCCCAAAGCGACCAAAACAAGAGACCGCGCCGCTCAAGTGCTTAAGCCGCCAATGCACTGGCGCGTTTGCGACGCCCAGGTAGAACAGAGAACAGGGGTCGCCACCGAAACCGGTTGATCGCCAACCCAAGGGGCGGTCAGGTGTACCACCCCGTGGTCTCTTGGAGTCCTTCGGGCATCCCGGCTCTGAGTATCATAAAAGGCTCACGAGCCCTAATTTTTTCCTGTGGTCTGTATAGAAGTCTGTGGGCCTTGCTCATTTTAAAGTAGAATGCTGGAAGTAATGATTGCGTTGTACATTATCGCATAGACCTCTGGCTGTAGCGTTTTGCTGTGTCTTTCATCCCCCCCCCCCCTCCATTGATTAGTGCTTACTGTTGAATAAATGCCCCATTGTTTAAATGTCAATCTGCTGATATTGCGTCATTTTCTTACACTGACTTGCCACTACACATCGGAAGTAACGGCTATTAAAGCCAATAAAAGTATTGAATCTGGTCCGATGGACTTGTGAGATTAAAAACCTGCTCCGGCACACACACAACGGGACGAGCACGCCTAACGTCTCTGTTCGTACACAGTGTCCCCGTCCGAGTATAAACTCTCGTATGTTTCTGTCCGCCGCGAATAGTTATGGTATAATCGACTAATTCGGCCGATTAACCCTGTAAGCGCTGTGGAAGCAGATAATTTGATCTAAGTTTATGGTGCGTAAAAAGGTCCGGGTTGTCCGAAGCTACGACTGGATACGGCCTCGTGGCGCTGCGAAGCGATTGGACTGAAAGCGGTTCGGCCGACACGCGACGCCGGGCGGAAATCTATTAAACTTAATATAGAATATATATATCAACCTATATCATACATATAATATATATATATACAGTATACTGCCACATCTGCGGCCAGGGCGTGGGTTGACGAGACGAGAGGCCAACTGGACGGGGTGGGGGTCACTATCTCGGCTCCACCAGACCCCCGGAATTATGTGCAGCTCGCACACAGGATAATTCTGGTAAACGCGCGGTCGCTAACCGACCGGAACGCAATAACCAACCCGTGACCGTGGTCTCCCGTCGATGGGTTATACCGGGTTACCTACCATGTCAATCTGCGCATTTTATTATCCCCGGGGAACACCCCTCAGTACACAACCTTGTTCCGAACGATCACTTTAGCGATCGGATGCCAGCAAGGATTGACACTGCCAAGCTACTATTGGCTTAAAAAAAACCGATTGTGGAAATAAAAGCCCGCTTAGCTGGGATCGATACCATGCTGGATGCCAGAAAGAAAAGACGAAAAATGAGCTGCGAACATTCTAATAAGATTTATTCTACAAAGCATGCGGAGGCGAATAGTATTTGTGCGTGCAGTGAATAGTTTATTGGTGCTGCTGTAATGCAGGAATGAAGAAGCGTCAGTGCGACATAATAACAAGCACTTTATGGCAAAGCTAGACACAAGAGCAGACGTTACCGAATTAATAAATAATCATCTCTGCCAATCCTAAACTTATAGCGAGGCACAGGGGACAGGACATACACACACACACCACACCACACAACTCGACACACAGCCACTACACACACCACACACACTCACTCACACACAACACATCAACAGACCATGAAGAAAGTCAATAAGGAAAAAGGAGAGAGCAGATGAGAGGCCTAACGGTCCTTCTAATACCCTCGTTGCTCGATTGCCCTGATCGCGCCACTAATATATGTTTGGGGATGCCCCGCTGGCGAACCTCCTGACAGCTGCGGCGTTTTCTTGCTTCGTGTGCACTTCGTGCAGCTACGCGTCGGTCCAGGGAGTGAAGATGCGACCGTGACGCGTGAAAGGAGAGGACGTTGGATTCGAGAAGGCGGAGTCGAGAGCGAGTGGGCGGCAGTGGTAAATTGGACCAGCGTTGGTGGGTGGATTGGAGTCACCACGTGTGGCGGAGAATGGAGCAGGCGCAGGCATGATGACGACAGAAGGGCGGGTGAGAAGGCGGAGTTATCGATTCGTCTCGCGGCCAGAACCAGCCGACCGGAATGAAGGAAAAGTGACATGGACAGGAACGATGCTCAAAGACCTGGAACAACCATCCAGGAACACGTCGTATCTTGAACCACACACCATGGAAGACGAGCAGGACTATGCTGGTGTTCAGTTTCACACCAACGAGTGCCATCGCTGACTTGGTTGCCAACGCTGTGATGTGCGCAAAGTAGATTGCACGATGATCGTTGAGGTCGCTGAGATAATCTCAGAAACTGCGGGAGAACTAGTTCTGCAATACTGGACCACAGGCTTGGGATGTAGCAACTCGAATGTCCAGCTTAGATCAGGCGAGAGTGGTACATCCCAGTCTGAGGCTCGGGTTGCAAGCTCAAGGAGAAGAGGGTAAAAGGTAGCTGAGGAACTGTTGCAACAGTGCTCGCTGAGCTGGAATTGGGCGGGAGGGTGGTGTTTAAGGAACCTGCAAAGCATTGTGGAGTCCCGTCTTGTGTGTTCTGTGTGGATATCTTAAAATCATTGTGAGAAGAAGAATTTGTCTCTCAAGGACACGAGGAGTCCACTTGACCAGAGTCGCAAGGCCAGGCTGAATGGCAGAGCTGAGTTGTTCAGAGACTGAGGCGTAAAACGGTCATATGTGCTCAGTGGTGACAACGAAGGCCTATGGTTGCGAGGCAGCGCTGAAAGGGTGAGAGGGGCATCATGCTGTGGTCAAGTGATCTCACCTGCTTAGAGGGGAATCTCGTGCATTCTTATTCCATCAAGCACGCCCGATTGCTCTTGTGTGCTGCAGTTAGAGCAGAGGGTGGTGGGCTCTTGACAGAGATCCAAAGCGAAAGGCTCCGCCGCTGTGGCGGTTGTGACTGTTTTTGATAGAAGGCTGTGCCGGCTGATCTCAGCGTCGTAGTTGGAGTCGTTGTTGGTGTTGACTATCCATTGCTGTCACTTCCAATAATCACGGTAGATCCTACCATCGTCTGTTTGAAATGGAAAAACAGGCTGGGTTGAACCCATTTGAAGCGAGGTGGGTGTAATCAAGCTCCTGCGGCTGATCGACTGGTAGGCTATGCCATGCTGATACTTCTCAATGGCTGGTTGGAAATGCTGTATCTCCGGTCATGCATATCAGTTATTGGTGTCGTGCCTGGAACACAGGCACTCACCCCAATACTGTGAACTGGAATACGAAGGCCTTGGTGTCCCTTCTGGAAAGGAAAGGGAATCGCCAGACCTGCAACAAATACCGAGGAGTTGACCACGCTTTCAGTGCCGGGCCACGTCATTTCTGGAATATGTCTGATGGGATTCGCGCACCATCTCTTTGAGCACCAGCGTCCAGAGAGTCAGGCTTTACACCAAAGAGCAGTCAACAATTAACCGTGATCTTGCTCTTCGAACTGCACACGAATGCAGACGAGAGTTTCAGAAGGGGTTGCTGCAACCGATGTATGATCTCTGTAAAGCCGTTCGAATCAGATGGATCGGGATGTCCTCTGGAGGATTCTTGTCTTCGGGGCTGCCATTCAAAACTGATCAATCGATTCTAAACTTACTCTAGGTACGAGCGTGTTGCGAATGTGGTGATACTGCATCTCTGACATATTCCAATTGCTACTGGAGTTTGTCAGGGTCTGTACTTGGCCCCACACTTTCAGCGCTTGTACGGACTCGTATCAGGCTACGACTGTCGGCACGACATTCAAGCTGCGTGCATGATGTATTGGCAATGTAGATCTCGATCTCCTAAGTCGCAGATGAAGCTGCAGTCTCTGCTTGCGGAATACGAAATACCTTGTGGGCCTTGACGGGCCTGAGCGAAAGAGTCAGAGCTGCTGCGATTAGGAGGGTTTCTGGTCCAGAAATTAAGATCCGGTTTCAATGACATCTTGATGACTGCTATTATTTCATCGTACCTGTTTGGTTCGTGAGATGTCGAAGGTCAGGATGAGAATCACTACCTTGCCTAAGTGAATCATGCTTCTGCTGCGGCTGTCGATGCAGAGGGTCCATGAAAGTGTCTGGGAGTTCCCCGATGGATTATTGGATCAGGGCGTAGTGGTGCTGCAGTACCTGTTCGAGGAGGAGTGAACGTCCGAGTCTTTTAGTGCCCTTTGGTGTTTTTCTTCCAGTCCTTGCTCTATGGTCAGATGTGAGGACTGGACTGTGTGACATAGGGATCGGACGGACAGTCTTACCGAGAGATCTCTTCCTCTCTGGTACCAGGTCGTACTCCTTAGAATCTTTGCTCACCAACTGTTCGCTGGTCGGACTTTGTGTCCATAGAGCGGTTGCTAGCGAGAGAGACTCATGATGTTTTTACCTCCATCCACGCCTCTGTGAGCGAGTCTCAGCGAGCTGCTGATATGTACAATGGTTATAATTTGCTGACACTTCGATCCTGTCTTCTCCCAGATTCTCTTCAGTGAAGGCAGCCTGTGAGTGGGAGGAGGCCAAGGGCGAACGACGTCGCTCATGATTGCATCAGCTTGATAACATCTCAAGGAGAGTGATGGGCCAGGCATCTGCTGGGGGATCAGCCAGACAGAAGCCCAGCGAGTACCTGCGGAAAAGTGCGCCTGGCAGCGACCAGCGCTGTTCTGGTGCATGCCCAATACCTACCTGACGCGAAATTGTTGTCACGATTGCACGAGTGACGCAGGTCTTTCGCTAAGCCATGCCGATCTTTTATTAAAGTTACCATGCTCTTGTTGTTCTCTGATCAGTCCCTCCTTGCTTGTCATCCAGTGATGGATAGGCCAGATCGAGCGAGGTCTGTCCGGTACCATACACTTTCCACTGGTCTAATGGATTCTCTTGATTGTGCCTTCAAAGGATATTCAAGGCCTTGGAAATATTTTACACCCATGCCCTGATGCGTGCCTTCCGCCAACTTTATCCCGGAGTCTTTTGGAAGCTCCTGGTGCCATTGAAGAATAACATACAGTGACAGCTCATTTATTCTGAAACTAGTGGCCACTCATTAGTAGCGATACCCCAACCCGCAATGCCTGATCACGAGAACATATCGGCAAGTAGAGTTTTTGAAGAAGTTGCAGCGACAAGTCTGCATTTTGGCCCCAGCTCTCAATGTATTGAAGATCCACTTTTTAAATTTAAATAATTATCGATCCAGATCCGCATTGGATCTCACAATCGGCAATTTCCCTTTTTCACAACCAAACCAACCTGTCACCAAAGTCGATCCAAATTTGCACACAACTTTTTGAGATATCTGTGTTTTTATGTTTTTGCCCCATCTCTCAATGTTGAAATCATTAAAACAAATTATAGTAACGCGTCATTCCCCGGTATGTCACCAACAAAATTTAAAGACAGGTCATTCTCTCAAACACCCAACGGTCGAGTCCAAAGATTTAAGTCCGGATGCTATCCCACACTTTTGAGATATCCTGCATCACAACAAACAAACAGGACGGACGCAGGAGGTACATAACACATAACATTCCCTCACACTTTCAGTGGTGCAGACGGTGCTACGGTCGGGGGGATGAGGGAGCTGGTACCGCGGGTTGAGAGAGAGGTTGAGGATGATATTTCAGAAAATAATTGCGATGATAAAATTGTTCCTTTCTCCCAATTCCCTGTCCAATAGGATCTGACACTAATTAACCAATACTCCTGTCATAAATTCCCAACAGAGATCAATCAGCCCACACATATCTGATTTCTGTTGTCATTTTGCATTGCATTGGCTCAATGAGATGCATCTCCCAATGCAACCCTGGCCAAAGCTAAATAAATCGTTTTAATGATTTCTCCAACAGGAGACAGAACATCTAAACCATCAATATGTATCCTTTATTACACTTGCATTTCACAAGCGAAAGAGATTCAAATCAAATGCAATTCTAACTTTAAATGCAAATCGATCTATTTGAGATTGAAACAGATTTCCAGTCGTGATTTGTCAGAGAAAAATTACGACAACTTGATATTTCATGGTCGATCATAGAACCGCAGGCACAAAGATGATTGCGACCTTCTTCATGTGATTTTGGCCTCAGTCGTGGTGTTAGGAGTATTCGCTGAGTGTAATGATGACACGCTCTGAGCCGTACTGACAATTGGTCCTAAAAACAAAACTCGGCGGTGTAAGAATGATGTGATGACAAGACAGTGGCCATCTAAAGATTGAGATGAGTCAAAAAATGATGGGTGCTACGACATTCATTGAAAAACAGATGGGAGGATCTCTTACACTTTTACTTTTCTTCGGAATATGACAATATGGGATGGAAAATTGACAATCTTTTTCTCTCTACGTGTTTTCTTTCCGGAAAAAGTAAAATATAATTGTGAGGAAAACGGCGTTCATGCATATTAAGACAACCTCTTGAAACACAAGTTTTGCTTCATGCAGAATGAGTAAACGTGCAAACACCCTTCAAAGAGGAATGAAACATAGAAAACCAATAAACTTGAAGTAAAACCCAAAGTTACATTCACAATAAATGAAAAACATTGAAGATGTGAATAATCGGATGGTAAGAGGGGCAAATGATAAGATTCAGGCAGAGGTGGGCTCACCTGGAATAGTCAAAATTAATTGAAGAACAGAGAGCAAACAGTCTATTTGTCAAGCCCAGTTTGCAACCACCTTATCAAAGACGAAGTCGTCAATTGAAAGTAAGAAAAAAAGTTCGATCGGCGAGAAAGGTCTTCATTATCACAGAATTTTTGGACAAGATTCAAACCAACATGAACAGGCTCCGTCGTGGCTAGAACGAGTGACTGGTAAATGTCTAACGAGTTCCCCTTTCAACTTTTTCAACTTGTTGCCTTATAAGCCTGCAATTAAATTGCATTAAATCAGACTTTCATCTTTATTACACATGGTAACCGCACAGATCCAAGTTGAAAAAACAAATATCTTTTTTTCAAAAGTTACATAAACATATAAAACTAAAATAGATTGGATTGGATAAGTTGTCCACACCCTGAGTAAATACTTGGTGGAAGCATCTTTGACAGCAATTACGCTGTGAGTCTCTGGAAAGTCTTTCAACTTTGCAACACCTTGATTGGGCAGAGTATATTGGCATTCCGACTGCACAAAACGTTCAAGCTCATTATGAATCTGGCTATTAGTACTCTTTCCATCTCTTTTACCTCTGATGTCCTCTGCTTGTTCGGGTTTCTGGTGTTAATCGGAGAAGGGATTCTTGCGAGAATTTTTCTGTAAGCTCAGCGTCGGCCTGCCTGAACTGGGATTGCAAGGTTGTGGCAGTAGTGGGGGAAAGCCGAAGCCTACTCCAGCCGTTCCTCGCGAGACTCGATCCTTTGTTCTTTACTGCTTCCGAGTTCCTCGACTTGTCTTCGTGTGCATGGTCAAGTTGCGCGCGATGTCGGGGGATGATGGAACTTAAAGCCAACTTAGCAGAGTCGTGCCAAGCACTTTCGATGAGCTTTCTTCGGACTGCTGACTGCGACTCCAAGGACGATTATCGGATTGTAATCTTTAGCGTCAACTCAGTGTACTTGGCTGTGTGGCTGTCGGGTGCGTTCTCACACACGAAACGGTGAACTTCCGTCCCAATTTCCATCTTTTATTGACACAGCGCGTAGCAGGTTTTCCTCTTGATTTTTCTGTATTGCTCCATCCATTTTCCTTTCGGATCCTACAAGTCCCCCAGTCGCTGATGATAAAAATCCCATACCTCGATGCTGCACACCATGCTTACAGTTAGGATGGTTTTGTGGGTGATGTGCCTGTGTTGGGTTAGCAACACCAAATGTTAACGTATTTTGGGCTTGAGGTTGGAAAAGTCATCTTGGTTCATCAGAAGCCAAAACTGTTTACACAGTGGCTTCAAGCATCTCCAGAGTGTTTTTTTTTTTTGCAGATTGCTCATACGTGTACTCAAGGTGAGTTTCGGAGTAATGGCCTCCTTCTTGCCACCATGATCGCACAGCCAGACTTGTGAGTGCTGGGATTGCGTGCACATGCACACAGTCCTCATATAAAGCTGTGTGAGCGACTTTTTCGAAGCTTGCCAATGGCCTTTGGTCCTTACCTATCTGATAAGTTCCCCTGCTTGGTCACCCAGTTGTACGGACGGCCTGAGTCTGAGGCAGGGGTTTGGTGGTCATAGTGCCTTCCAACTCTTAAGATTGTTGATGTGCCCAGGGATATGGCCTTTGAAATATTTTATACCCATTGTCCATGCTCTGTTGCCCTTCCACAACTTATCCCAAGGCTTTTGAAAGCCTCCTATTTTTTAACAAGCGCGTGCCAACTGTATACAATTGCCACGAGTTTGAAATGTCCCCGGCCGCGTCTAACCCGCACGTCTCCGTGTCCGCGTGTCCCGTCCCTCCCCCCCTCACGTGGCCTCGACAGTCCAATGACGGCCGTTCCGTAGAGATGCAGTTGCATAACCTCGACGGAAATGGCGGACAATGAACGGAAATACCGCGAGTATCTAATGGAAATATTGTGAACTAATGTGTTAGAGTATGTGAACATTAATTTATTATTGCTTGACAAGAAAAAAGACAAGAAACGCGCCCCTCATGTACGAAGAGAAAGAGCACGCATTGTCCGCCCACCACTCAATTTCGTGCCGTTGCCTGAATTGCGGAAGGAGCTAGTTCTTCTAGCGATCATTCTTTTGCGGTCCCGCTGCCATGCTGTAATCGAACGATTTCATTCCTTCTGTGAATAAAGTGCGCTCGTACAATCATTACAAGAATTACATTAAATAGTTAAGTTAGGCTTTAATGTTTGCAGAACCTGAACAAGATAAATGTGCATATTTTAAAACATTAGTGTACATTCATCTGCTTCACCCCGCTGTATTGAAGGATTTCACTTGTGTTCTTTTTTTTGCTGCATTGTCGAAGACTCGTAATAAGCGAATACACACACTGCATATAGGTATGGCAGGCAATGAACAGGGCGGGAGAGCGAGGAAAAAACAGGGGAACGAGAGACAGAGGAGATCCGTGGAAGGAGAGGATGGGCGCGGGGAACACGGGAACAGATGCACATACAGGGTACTTTCAGGAGGAAAAGCAGGGAATTGTGAAAGGAGGTTGGGTTTGGGGGTAATTTACGGGGGGAGGAAAAGTATTGTGTTGGGATGGCAGAAGTTATAGAGAAAGTGCTGAACGGCTGTTTGTGAAGTGCCTGGAAGGGAAGTAATGGAATTTAAGGTCGCGCCGGAGTTAGTCCAAAGGCAGGAAAAAAAATGAGGTTGAGCAGTGATTCACTGAACTAGTTGGGAGTGTTACACGAAAGGTTGCTGGCGGACCTTGAGTGACCCTGGAGGAATAATGGAGGGACCATATAAGACAGAGCAAGGGGGTAAGACCCGGAGAAGGAGACGGTTAGAAAGGACAGAAAGACCACTGACCTGCCTCGGTGAAGATGGAGAGGCCCAAAGACTCAGCCGCACCGCGGAGATACCATTGAATACCTAAATGCTGGTTTCACACGTGAGCCAGGAGAACAGGTGAGAGGCAGGAGCACCAGCCCGGAGGGAGACAGTACTCTAGCCTTGTACGAAAGCCTTGTATGACAGGGCTGCAGGTGGGCCGAGAAGGACTTTGTATGACGGAGGACCCCAGTGCGGCGACTGGCTTTGGAGGCCAGGTCGGAAAGGGCTTCCAGGAAGATAGGCAGATTTGAGACCCAGAAGCTTGAATGAAGGACTTCTTCCGGAGGTGAGAAAGTATATGGGGGGGGGGGGGTGGGTTTCCCACGCCCCCAAAAAGCAACACGGCACTGTTTGGAGAGATAGAGTGAGAGTGTGAGATTATCAAATAAAAGACATTTCCACGGATGGGCCAGTTGGATTTTACCCAGGTTGTAGAGAGCAAAGAAGCTGCTATCTGCTGTGTGAGGAAGACAGATGTACGGAAGAGGTGATCATCAGCAAAGAGGTAAAGAGATTTTTCAAGGAGGCCGGAGAAGATCAATGATAAAAACAGAAAAAGACAGGGCCGCAGAACCGCTGTCTTGAGGAACTCCAGCTGGACAGGAAGAGGGGATGAAAGAAAACTTCAATTTAGGGCCGCACGTTGGTGCAAACCAGGGAAAGAGTATGCGAGCCTAAGTGATGGCTGGATACCGTAGGAAGAGTTTGGTGGCAGCGCAGGGTGCCAAGACTGTTCAAAGCACGCATACTGTCGAGGATGTGGCTCTGATTTCATGTCTGGCATGAGTCACCTCATCTATTGTTTGGGTAGAAGCAGCAGCAATCCGGGGAGGTGATCTGTGTGAAAAACAAAATGAGTCGGAAATTCAAGCCCATTGGCAGAAGAGGGAATGGACTTAATGATCTGAAGTGATGATGGATTTCCAATCCTTGGTTACTGTCCCCCCGCCCACCTCCCCCCGATGATTTGGGCACCAGACACCGGCCGCGGCTCCCACACCGGCTTGATTGGTCTGTAGCCCCGCCCCAGGGATCTGTTTTTTCGCACCTTTTTAAGCAGGTGGTAATGTTTGCTGATTTCCAAGCAAGATGGCAATGATCTTCTAGCAATGAGGAGGGTGAATAGAACAGGAGAGAGGGTGCGAACAGAGAGCAGTTTTTTAGACACTGGGCTTGATAGCCGGTTGGACCGGTGCAGAATGCTGAGGTGAGTTTGACAGCAGCCCATCCTCCCCACCCTTTGTTCGAGTAAGAAAAAGACACAGAGTCAGGACGTTGGGGTGACTGGGTAAGGTGGGACGAAAGCAATGGGTTTCGGACACATAGTTTGATGCAAACACCGAGTCTTGAGGCATTAGCCATTTTTCAAGGTGTCGGTCCCCACGTGCGGCCACCTCGACCGACGGCGACTCGGGATGAGGGGGAACAATACACCAGAAACAGATTTGATTTTGATGTCGACAAAATTGGAGGAGCGAGAGAGGTTGAGAGTCAGATGGAGATTGGAAAGAGTGTGGTTTCTGCTCTTTGAAGGTAGACCCATTGTTCCAAGCTTTATGGGACGGAACGAGATTACCTCAGTTTGTTGTTTTCCAGAGCAAAGGGAATTTTTCAGGTCGATCTGCCAGTCACACAATCTTCCATGTGACATGGGCGGGAGGGAAGTTAGGACAAGCTAGAGCGAGAGGGAATATCGTTGCGCATTGAGTAGAGAGCAAGTTTTCTTTGTAAAAAACCTCAGATGATTGATGTTGGGAAGAGTGGATGGAGACCACTCCGAGTATGATGGCTGCTTGGTAGACCTCCAAGTCAGCCTCGAAGTGAATTCAGACCAACAGGCGCTGGTTGGTTCTCTGATTGAACAGCCAGAGAGAATGTCCACTTTGAACAAGCATCTATGACAGAGAAGAACAGATTGAGCGGAGGAAGACACAAGATATTTTCAGGAAATTTGTCAGATTTAGATCCTGAAGAGATGGCAAGGTTTGAGCAAAAGGCCCTCGTGATATTGAGGTCCACACGTTAAAGAGAAGGAGGGGAGAAGGCTTGTGGCAGGGAGGGAGGGGAGGGGAGGGTAGGACAAGGGAGGAGTGGGGGGGGGGGGGGTATAGGAGAGTTGTTGAAAGAGTGTGGGGGGATGTGCATAAGAGCATAGGGCTGGATGGGCGTGATGAGAGAGGGAGAAGGCTGTCTGTGGGCTGATTGAGTGTAAAGTGGAGAAGAATTGAGAGGGGAATAGACGTATTTGAGGATTTGAGGAGGTGGAAGTGTGAGATGGAGTGAGAGGGCATTGAAAAGAGGCAGCTTGTTGGATGCGAGGGGGGCAAGTTTGAGAACTGGTGATGAGGGGGGTGAAATGGTGGGAAGGGTTGAGTGGATGATGAGTTGAGAGAGAGGGTGAGGTGGGAGTTTTTGAGAAAAGGGTGAGAGGAAGCTTGGAGGAGAAGAGTGTGATGGTTGCTGTTGACGAGGGGTGAGAGGGGGTAGAAATTTGAACGAAGTTGGAAAAAAAGTAATGCTGATGGGAAGCGAACGCAGCAAAGCAACTGGGTTTATTTGTTTTTAAAATTTTATGTTCAAGCAAATGTGACTGAAGACATTCTTGAGGACGGCAATGAAGGCGACATTCAAGAGAATTGGGAGAGAAAGAAACCGTTGTAAGTTGGATGTAGTTGTTAGAACAGTTCTTTAGACCCCTTCCCATACTCACCCCTTAAGTCATAGTTTGGACACACGTGTGAAAGAGGAAGAAGCAGATATTGAAGATCGTTATGTATTATTATTATGATTATTATATTATTATTTTGAGAGAAAGTTCTTCATGCTAGATTGGTAGAAGGAAAGGTTTGCCAGAAAAAAAAAAATCGTGAGGTGAACTGGTGAATATTGGATCGTATACGGAGTAGGGGTGGAAAGAGATAGCGTGGATTACGGGAGATAGGCACGTGGTTTATGGGACGTGTAATCGGTTCAGAAGTGGAATACTAAT